>CM035438.1:132211918-132366918 GCA_020310875.1 Ceratopteris richardii
ATCTATGTATGTATGTATGTATGTATGTATGTATGTATGTATGTATGTATGTATGTATGTATGTATGTATGTATGTATGTATGTATGTATGTATGTATGTATGTATGTATGTATGTATGTATGTATGTATGTATGTATGTATGTATGTATGTATGTATATATATATATATATATATATATATATATATATTTATGGTATATATAGTTATATCCCCTCTTATAATATATCATGGGACCTAAAATACCTAAAATATATATATATATAAGTTTTTAAAAATAAATAACTTTATCGCAACGCCTAGGTCCAAACGTTTCCCTCGTTGCTAACCCGTTGCTAACGCGTTGCCGTTGCCGTTGCTAAAACGTTGCTTTCCACTATGCAGAGGATCCACCACCCCTTCCACGACGTGGTCCACCCCTTCTTGAAACATACTTTTGTGGATGCTGGCTAGTGGATGGTAATGATGGATCACCTACATAAACAATGTATATATATGAGAGTAAATCATAGCAATGGGCATACTTGTGTTACAACTTACATAATACTAAATATCATTACAAATTTACAATTTACCTACCCCTTCGAGTGCGGCTACAAGTCTGTCGCACAAATCTCTGAGACTCCTCTGCAAGCATGGCAAAGATATCCCTCTCTTCATGAGGGATTTGAGGAATATCTTTGACTTTACCAATATCAACTTGATCAACATTTACCTGCAAAATTCAGTTTTTTAATCAAAATTAAGTCTAGACCTTAGTAAATAGCTTTAAGCTTTCATAAAACTTCAAAGTTAGAACTTACCTGTAGTGGGGCTATGTTGATTCCTTTAGTCTCTAACAACTTGAGGTTACAATGGCAATAAACCAATCTCTCAAGTTGTTTAGGACTCAATCCTATTCCTTTTTTTTCGTATGGAATAGAGCCCATGTACTTCAGTTCCTCTCTGCAGGGCATGTGCTACAATCTTGCGAAAGAATTCGCAAGGCAAATTTTCGCTATGATTCATGAAAAAAATAATAGATCATGATTCATAAAAAATAGATTCAAATGGATTTTGAAAGATTCAAATTTTAAAAATACTTACCAATAGTGGGGTACTCACTCCATATTTCTCCCACCATGTGACCGGAGCAACCTGGTTCTCGCGTAGCCGTGCAGTGGGTTGTCCAAAGTAGCGCTCCATGCTACGGAACTGCAATCTCTCACTCTCTAAGTGTGACAAGATACCAACGTCACCGCCGCTCCATCGTATGATGTAGTCAATCCAGCTATCCTCTAGCTCAATGTCTGTAAATTGTTGCTCACTTCTCCATAATGGATGAAGAATATGAGCAACGGCATGGATTGGTTTATGAAACCAATCCCATCTTTTTCTCACTGCATCACATAAATTGGTCTTCCTATATATAATATAATAAACAATGAAGTTATAAACATATGAATCATGATAAATTACTATTAGAATTTAGTACATGATACATCACAAACTTACTCAATGTCCGAGAGTCCGACAACTTTCTGGATGCTTTCTTGTATACGATCAATGTACTCGTATACAAGACCAAGTGTGCTGCCCTCCATATCTGTGATGCGAAGAACACTGTACACTGGCTGAATGGGAGCTACCAACGTATCCCCCTTCGTCCAAAACTGATCATCCCCCATAACGAGCGCTGAGAACTATGTGAAGAGAGTGTCTCCTCCTCTAACCTCTTGAATGTTGTACCAATCCTCTGCCACCACCGTACGTAGAAGCCCTTTTCTTACTCTAAGGACTCTATCAAGTACTATATACATGTAACAAAACCGTGTGATAGAGGGTTTCTGGAAATCCAAGGTAGAGTGGGCACGAAAGATGTTCAATACTTTTGGCTTACTAGTGATAAATTTCACAATGAATTTTGCTTTATCAAGGATCGATTTCACCCATGGAAGTGCCCCAATGTCTTCCATAAGCAAATCTAAACTATGGGATGCACATGGTGTCCATGTAATCTTGGGGTATGCCTCTTCAATCATACGCCCCATCGACACGTAGTTGGACCCATTGTCGGTCACAACTTGCACTACATTCTCACTTCCCACATCTTCAATGGCTTTCTTAACATGTGAGAATATGAATTCACCTGTCACTACTGTGCCCGGTGCATGGGCCGGTATAGCACGTAAAAACATTGTGCCCTTGCAAGAGGACACAAGGATGTTATAAACATTCCTTCTACGAATGTCCGACCAGCCATCACATAGAATAGAGCATCCATATTTCTCCCATACAGATCTTAGGGATAACATTTCAGTCTCTACCAGCTTTGTTTGCCTTAAGAGCTGAGTAGTGCGCAAGGTTTGTCCCGTAGGGCCCTCCCAAGCAACACCTATTCTACTAACGGCTTTCATTGCCCTCTTCGATGGAAGAGTATTAGCAACATTAAATGGAATGCCACACTGAATAAAGAGTTTGGTCAACTCTCTAGTGGCATCTTCCATATGTTGCTTTTGCACTCCAGTCTTTATATTGCCTCTCATGAATATATTACTATCGAGGATCTTTGAATGTGTTGGATGACGTGAAAAAGAGGGAGAGGCATTGGCACCCGCGAAACTCATGCTCTCTGTGCGTGGCATTTTAGATGCACTCTAATCATGAACTTGATGAGATAGAATGTCATCGTGAAGAGGCTCATTACCCGCACCCACAGTGCTCTCAAATGATGGAGGCATAGGCAAATTACCCACTCCTTGAATCAATTGGAGTTGAGCAGTCAACTCCTCGACGGTTTTTTGAGGTATGGATGTGCATTTTCCAATGCCTTTCCCTCTCAAACCAAGGAGATGACCTTTCATGCGGGATGCCGAGCCAGCATACATGCCCTTGCAATAATTGCATTCCCAAGAGGTAGGACTATGGATTTTCACATGGTTACGGATGACATCAGGAGCTCTACCCATGGTGAAACTTGAAAGCAAAGAGGGAAAGAGATTCTAGACTCTACACGGGCCACGGCAACTTGCAAGACTCAAGACTCAAGAGTGTGTGTGCAAACTTCAAAGAGGAGAAGGCAAGGAGGCAAGGCCCAAGGGAGAGGAGAAGGCAAGGAGGCAAGGGAGAGGAGATGGCAACTTGGCAAGGAAGAGGAGAGTTGAAGGCTAAAGCACAGCCCTAAAGCGCAGCCCAACGGCTGCAAATGCAGCTCGAACGCCCCCTAAAAGCGAATTCGAAAAAAAAATCGTAAAAAAAACGTCAAAAAAACGTCCAGAACGTTTTAGCGTCCGGAACGTTTTTTATTTGGGAAAAAATTCGCGTTTTATTTTACTATGATATATATATATATATATATATATATATATATATATATATACACACACACACACACGCACACACACACACACAAAAAAAAAAAGAAAATTTGAATCCAAGTTAGCTTTGATACTGGATGGGGTACCCGTATAGAAGCCCATCCAATACTTGCATTCCCAATTATTTCCACTGGACTTCACATTCCTATGAATGAGATCGGGAGCTCCACCCATTATGATAAAGTTCAAACTATAGTCTAGATTCTAGACTCTGTAAAGCAAGTGGCAAGGAGCAACTAGCAAAGGGACAATCGTCAAGCTTGAAGCAAGGGGTGAATAGTGATTGAATCCATGAAGGCAATCCTAGCAGCATAAAGCAAACTCCTCGGACAAGCCATCAAGCTCAAGGGTGTTGTGATTTTCCATACATGTTTCAAAGCATACAACAATTTATATGATTAAAAGCATTAACAGGGTTATGAAATGGTAATGAAGTAGGTAGGACATGCAATTACATTCATGCTATCTGACGTTACCACTAGTTAGAAGAAGAAACCCAAAGTTCCATGACGTCAGAATAATAAATAAAGCACATGTATTGCAGAAAAATTGTATGTCCATGTGTCATCAGAGCAAGAGTGGTAGTTGCATTGGGGTGTGTGAATACACACTCAGCGAAGTGCTTAGAAGGCTCATACAGATGGGCAAGCATTTATTTTCTTTGAAGCTCACAAAGTCTATGAAAATACACAAGGAAAGAGAATGTACAAAATTTCGCACGCTCTTAAGGGTCAATACACAAACATGTGAAAGGGCACACATCTCAAGGCTGTGCTAAGTTGATAAAGGGAAAAAATTCTGAATGAAGTTCATTCCAGAGATGTTCATTAAGAAGAATTTGAAATGTTTTAATTTTTATACTTTATTCTATAGAGGTAGAACCAAGAGAAGCATAAAATTTTGGAGGTAAAGAAGAAATAGTGAGCACAGTTGCAACTTGCATGGTTACTAGAAACAGTGCAACAGTTTGGGTGACTATAAGTTTGCCCTCATCAGCAGCATGAGGGGCTTTTACAGAAAATCTAGTATGATCAAACTTCATTGTAGGCGAAGAAGGAGACGAACAGGCCCATCAAACTCTTGCTCACATGGGTCCTGGATAATGCTTCCTGGAAATGTGAGCATCATGGGCACCTCTTCACCATGAAGAATCAGGCGTAACATAGGGAAGTGATGTAGTTTGCCAGAGTCAAAACATTCTCCAACAAGTCTTCCCCATTGAGATGCGTAAGAGCATTCCCAACTGCAACCACTAACACAGTCAAAATGGCAAGAGAAAGTTTTTCGACATCCCATACAATATGTCTGTCAGGAACTAAAGGCAGAGGAATGTACAAAATTTTCCCTAATTCTTTCCAACATCGACCACATCATCCTAAGGATAGCATGGAATATTGTCAAGATGAACCTGGAGTAGGCAAAGTTGGAGAAGTTTCTTACAAATGAGTCAATGGACTTCCAAGGAAAAAAGATAAGTTACATACATGTTTATTTATTGAAGTGATTGTCCACGTACATGTTTATTTTTTTAATTGACTGGTATATATCTACCTAAAACTCGTAAGTACAATGCTTAGATATTGAATCAGAATGATTATGATGCATGCATATTCAAAAGTGGATGTGAATTGTAAATAGAAGTTTGCAACATAATTTTTCCATACTTTTCGGTAGTCCATGCATGCAAAGTGTTTCAGACTTCAGCTTCTGTCAGTTTTAGCTGAAAATGAATCAAGACGCCTGATGGTTGTGTTTCAAGCAAAGAAAAACATGATAGAATCGGTATCCATTGTCTACTTCTGTGACATTCTTTTGCAAATAAGCTATTTTAATTAGAATACAGCCATTCTCTCTTTGGAAGATTTCCTTTTGAAGTCAACATCGAGACATCTTGTTATATCGGTGCCAAGGTATTACAGTCGGTGTAATTTGTGGCACAAAAATTATGAATTACTTGTTGAATCACATAGATCACCTATGTAGAATGAAACAAATCGATACTTTTCTGGTTCCATTGATGGTACATGAAATATATTTTCTTGATTTAGTGCGACGACATACAACAAGGAGAGCTTTCAGTCAAAGATAGTTCAGCAGGATCTATTAGTTCACATATTTACATCTGGAATGGAACATGCACACAAAAACATTAGGTGATGTATGGACTCAAACGCTAAGTATTCATGTAGTGAAAAGATAGGATTTCCTTATGATATGTTTGCGTTGGCTGTCTCCACTTTAAGGCAAATGAACAGCATATCATAGGAATTTTTAATCCTAAGTGAAATAATGATAGGACAATAATTGAACTTGTGCTGTCAGTACTGAACATCTACAATAGATTTGAGCTTCTTGATCTGATGTGAACGATTTTTCTCTGTATTGTCAGTAAAGAGTGCATCCATTTGCATATTTGAATGAAAACTTTCAACTGTGCAGGTATTCCAAAGATTGATAAAGTTGAGATTGAAGGGCGTGGATATCATACAAACCTCTATGCAGTACGGGGCATTTACAGCGGAGGCAAAGAAGGAAAAAGCATGATTCAGTGGTTTCGGGCAGTAGCCGGAAGACCAGACTTAGTTCCTATCATAGGTGAGTAAAACATGCTTGATTTCAATGAAGAATGGATTGGTCCTTGTGTGAGATAAGCTTGTTTTGCCTCAGGTGAGATTGGGCGTATGTATGAGGCGAATGTGGATGACATAGGTTCCCGGCTTGTAGCTGTATACACTCCTGTTCGGGAAGATGGTATAGGAGGGACACCTGTTTCAGCATCCACAGAACTCATTGCTGTTGGTATGGATTCATGCATCATGAATTTCTTTCCTGGATATTTGACTTAGCATGCACTAGTCATTTGAACTACTAGAATATCCAATCTCTGCTGTTTGTATACATAAAATCATGTTCCTTCGCTCACAAGCTAGAATCCAAAGCTCTATCTTGAGTCATCTCTTATAGCTAGGAGAGCAATAGTTTCAAAAAATTTTCATATATTTGTCTGTGGAGAGTAGTAGAAGCTCTTTGCTTGCATACATAGTTTCTTGAAACTGGCTATGAATGCGCTTATTTCCATGTTAAGTGTGAGTATTTTTATTGGAAGTGAGAGTGCTTATGTACCTGAACGTACATCTCCCTTAACTCTCCCCCCCCCCAAAAAAACTTTTTCTTCCCTGCTTCTTGTACTCGAACCTTTGGCATGAAAGGCTTGTGTGTAAAAGAATCGTATCCCTCACTTAGAGTGATTTTTACTTTGTAATCTATACCATAATAGAACAAAAGTGGGTTTAGGAGGGGTGTCCAGTATGGATTCTCTGCATGGTTTTTCTGGTCACCATCTGATGTATCATAATCCCAATGAAGAATGGGGACAAGCTTTCTACAAGATCCCATAAGCAAAGCAGCTTTTTTGGAGCGAAGCTTGAGAGGAGCTTGTGAAAGAACTTTAGTGCATACATGTAAATCCCATTGTCCTTTGAATGCTATTGTACCTTCTCAAAGAATTGTTTGCAATATTGTGAGCCTTTGTATCTGTGAATTTAAAAGTTGGAGTGCATCTTCTTACATGGGTATCATTCAAGAGATCAAGGATTCCTAGTCCTGCATTTTTGCATGGATGAGTTATGAAAGCCTCGGGTCATGGGATGATGCCAAGACAAGGTTTTATTTTCCATGTCAAATGGCAGCAATCGATTCAAGAATGGCTATAGAATGGCCCCTGCACTAAATGACCTAGAGTGTTTCTATCATAACAAGGTTTTAATTTCCTAGAGAATGGCTTAGTGCAGGGGCCATTCTCTAGGTCTCCACTTGGAAGTCTTGGAACTTGAGATGTTTGCTGATGAGAAGTAACTCGGATTCCTGAAGGGTAACCTAAGTGGTAGAAAATCTAACCCTCAAATATGCATTTTCTAGACCATGACAAAGATTCAAAGGTCATGAGTTGTAGCATCAATCAGCTTAGATTTAGCATTGTTTATGTAGAGTCCTTATGCATCACCACAAGTTCAAAGGAACAAGAGGCATGAATCGATCGAATGGTTACTTGCCTCAAGGCGTGAATGGTTTAGTTTGCAAATCTGGCTCCAACGAATGGTTGCTCACAAGTATGAAGACTGTGCAATGGGCTTTTGATGATAGTCTTGAAGAAGGTAGCGAATCCATGTTTCATGTCAAGTCGAGAAACTAAATTGGTTTCATTGCATGAAATGGATCAAGATAGATCAAAGAGGATCTCATGGAGGTAATGACCATTCTTTTACTATTATTAAAGAACAATACATTCCTCTTTCGGAACCTTTTAATGAATTTGAAATAACCAATGACCAAGATCTTTTGGAATGGATGGAAACTACACATTCATCCTATCCATTTATAGGGTATCTATTTGTGAAGAGCATTGTGGACAGGTAGAAATTATTGGGCTTGGAGAACTGATCATGGACTTGAGGAGGGCAAAAAGAGGAGCTTCTAAAGATTCGGCCCAACTTGGGAAAGGAAAAGTGAACAGCAGAACAAAAGTAAATGACTTACCTATACCATGCGACATGCAATGGACAAAAGAGCTTTCACCTTTATGGACGCAAAGAAAGGAATCAAGGGTCAACGTAGATGAATCTCCGGCCTATCTGCAATACATTTTCAAGGACCAAAATGAAGAATGAACCATGATATCTCAACTTGTAAAGCGAGTCAACCTTGGTAATGAAGAACTTTCACAACCATGATATCTCAACTTGTAAAGCGAGTCAACCTTGGTAATGAAGAACTTTCACAACCATGATATCTCAACTTGTAAAGCGAGTCAACCTTGGTAATGAAGAACTTGGCTATGGGATCACCCATCTTTGCTACAATAGGTAAGCGCTTTCATGCAAAGTTTCAAAGGAATGTTTGCATGGAGTCATAGTTGCATGAAATGCCTGTTTTGGGCTCCCCAAAACGGCGTTCCGTTTCTGAAATGTAGAAACGCGTTTCTTGATACATCTTTTTTTTTTTGTTTTTCATTTCGTGGAAGTTTACATAGATGAGGGTTTGAGTGATGTTTTTGGTCCTCGAAAAGTCAAATGGAACTTGTTTGGCAAAGGGGAAGCTTCTGAACGAGTTCATTTTGGATTTTTGGGTTCCAAGAAGCCTATTGTCCTCTATTTGGGTTGATTTAAGCATAGTGTGACAATACATAGGCTTGTAACATATTACATACATTGATGTCAAATGACTCTATATAGTGTACATTATTTAGCTAATAGACATAGTAAACTCATTGCTCACATGTTAATCCTTAGGACAACATATTATATACATACATACATACATACATACCTACATACACACATACACTCATACACACACACACATACATACATACATACATACATACATACACACACACACACACACATATATATATATATATATATATATATATATATATATATATATATATATATATATATATATATATATCCATTTCGGTCGTTTCCATAGCGTTTCTGTTCCTCGGTTTTTGAAACCCTTGACAATTATGCATGGAGTTACCATGGTTTAGAAGGAATTCCTATCCATCTTGGAGAGCATTCTATTCCTTTGATTAACGATGCTAAACCAATAAGAAGAAGGATTTATCGACTTAACCCAAAGTATGCAGAAGCGATCAAAAAGGAAATAGAAAAGCGAGAGGAAGCAAGGATCATTGTCCTAGTGGAGCACTCAGAAAGGTTATCATCAATGGTAATAGTTCAAAAGAAGTAATCCAACAAGATTCGTGTTTGCGTCGATTTTAGGACTCTCAACAAGGTTATGATTCGAGATGGGTTTCTAACCCCATTTTCATAACAAGTTTTGGAAGATGTGGCTTGTAATGTCTTATACAGTTTCATGGATGGATTCAATGGGTACAACCAAGTGCTCATCCATCCAAATGACTGAGCAACAACTGCAATTGTAACACCTTGGGGTATGTATGTATATACAAAGATGGCTTTCGGATTATGCAATGCTTAGGCTTCTTTCAAACGAGTGGTCTACTCAATCTTTCGATCATTGTTACCAAATTCTTGAGAATCTTTATTCACGACTTCTCCACCTTTTCAGGCACGAGATGTTCTATTGCAAAGGAAAACTTCATTGATCATCTTTGTAAATTGGAACACGTTTTTGGTGCTTGCATAGAAGCCAAGCTAAAGCTCAACCAAGATAAATGTCACTTTTTGGTGATTGACGGGGCACTTCTAGGTCACATAGTCTCAGCGAGAGGTATGGTTCCTGATCTTGATAAGATCATAGCAACATTACATATGCCTAAATGCCAAAGAAATTCAAAGTTTCTTAGGACATACCAGCTACCACCGAAAGTTCATAAAAATGTATGTTTAGATAACTAAGCCCCTCTTTAGACTTGTAAGCAAAATGGTACCTTTTCAATGGTCTAAAGTAGAAGACAACGCATTTACTCTTCTTAAAACCAAACTCATTAGCGCACCTATTTTAGTAGTACCAGATTTCACGTACATGTGGATGCGAGTTCTAGAACGGTAGGTGCCCATACTTATTACTTACACAACCTAGCAAAGAACATAAACTTGATCAATCCATTTATTATGCTAGCAGAATTTTAACTAAGGTTGAGTGCAATGTACTATTGAAAGAGAAGCACTTGCTATTGTTTTTGCTCTAAAAAAGTTTCAACATTATTTATTGGGAATTCATTTCACCGTAGTTACTGATCATCAAGGAATCAAATATTTGCAAAGCAAGGCAAACATCTATGGAAGAGTGTGGAGGTGGCCACTCTTATTCCAAGAATTCAACTTTGAACTAATTCAACGACCTAGGAAGCACCATGTGATGGAAGATCACCTCTCAAGGATTAAAGGATAACTAGTACTAGATATGGGCATAAAAGACAACCTTCTAGATCAATCTCTATTCCAACTACGCACTTATCCTACTTGCTACCATGACATTCATCATCCATTATCCATCGGAACCTGCACATCTAATCTCACACAACTAGAACGGAGAAGATTGGTGCTCAAAAGTAAGAATTTTTCAATTATACAATATACTATTTTTTGAGTTGGACCTCGTAGAGTGTATAGGACATGCAACATACCACATGAAGTACAACAAATACGAGAAGAAGCCCATGGAGGAACTGTTGCATGCCACTATCCAAGCCACACAACAACACATCGGATCTTACATGGAGGATTATGGTGTCTTTATCTTTTTCGAGATGCAACACAACATGCAAAGATGTGTGACACTTGCCAACATTGTGCACCAAAACCAAGTAAGCTCAAGAACCAACCATTGCAAATTTCTTTATCATGGAAACCATTTGAGAAATGGGGGTTAGATTTTATGGGCCGAATCTAGTCCAGCTCTTCGCCATCCAATGTGAAATACTCGTTTGTGGCCACTGACACACCACCAAATGGGCAGTTTTAATGCATTTTTGGTTGAGAGTGAGATAAAACATCATTGAACAATGCCTTATACACCTCAACGGAGTTGCTGAAAGAAGGAATGGGTCTCTTATAGAAACGGTGAGGTGTATGATCAAAAGTCGGGCTTTACCAGATAGCTTTCTTTTGGCTTGAGGTTGTTATGTGTGGAGCATATGTACTTAACAAGTGTCCCACCAAAGCAATGCAATCGATCACTCCATATGAGGTTTGGCATGGTCTCAAACCCTCTGTTGCTCATCTCCATGTCTTTGGTTGTCTTGCATATCCATTAGTGCCTAAACAACAATGCAGAAAACTGGATGATAAAGCAGTGAAATGTATTTTCGTTAGGTCCTCTTCAAAAAGCAAAGGCTATCGTCTAGATCATCTACAGACTAAACGCATTCTGGTTAGTTGTGATGTTGTTTTCGTGGAAGATGTGATTCAGCCGTTACTTTGATCTACCGAGGAGACACACATTACTATGCAATGGCTGCCTCTAGTATTTGTGATGAGAATGAGCCTATTTCTTTTGATGAAGCACAAAATTCAGAAAATTGGATTGTTGCTATGCAATTAGAATATGGTGCTATTATGAAGAATGGTACTTTGTCTTTATGTGATTTTCTTCCAGGCAAAAAGGGCATTGGCATTAAATGGGTGTACAAGCTGAAACATAAGCTTGATCGAACAGTTGACATGTATAAGGCTACGGTTGTTGCCAAAGGTTATGCTCAAGAGAGGCACTTGTTTTGATGAGACCTTTGCTCTCACACGTCGAATGACCACTATTCATAGCTTTTGTGCACATGCAAATCATCATGGTTGGAATGTATATCAGTTGGACATTAAAACTCCATTTCTGAATGGTCACTTACATAAAAAGGTGTATGTATTTCAGCCCCATGGTTTTATGCAAAAAGAGCATGAAAACAAAGTGTGCATGTTAAAAAAGGCATTAGATGGTTTGAAGAAAGCACCACGTGCTTGGTATGAAAAGCACATGGTTTTGAGAACAGTCCAATTAAGAGCACTTTATATGTTAAACGTGGAGAAGATGTACTTCTTATCATTCTTGTATATGTTGATGCCATGCTTCTCACTGGTCCTAATTAGAAGCATATTGTTTAATTTAAGGCTGATTTGCATGCCTCTTTTGAAATGTCAAATTTGGGGCATTTGCATCATTATTTGGGCATTCAATTTATGCAAGTTGATGGGGAATAACTTTGTGTCAAACAAAATATACAGACACATTATTGGAGTGTTTTTGCCTTAAGATTGCAAACCTATTGTGAGTCCCATGAAAACAGGTTTATGGTTGAGTCTTCATGATGTCGGAGATGCATTTGATGTTGTTCTCTATCAACACACTACTAGATGCGTGATTTACTTATACACAACTTGGCATGATATTTAGTTTGTTGTCTCTCATATGGGCAGGTTTATGCATGGCCTGGGTCTCAAGCATTGGGAAGCAGTAAAGTGCATCTTTCACTACTTGAGCATGTTACTAGGATTGTTTTATCCCAAGGAGAGATCAATACCAACAGATTTACATGCTTTTTTTGACTCAGCTTGGCTGGTATTTATGACATTTTTGTGTCCACTAGTGGTTTTTGCTTCATGCTTGGTAGTTGATGCATATCTTGGTTGAGTATAGGAAAGCTTTCGCAGCATAGTGGAATGCAATGTTTTAGCAATGACAACAGGTTAGCAAGGAGGGCAACATTTGGAGCTAGGAGGGCAACGTTTGGAGCTAGGCATTGCGATAAAGTTATTTATTTTTCAAAATTTATATATGTATTTTTTAGGTATTTTGGGTCCTATGATATATAATAAGGTGGAATATGACTATATATACCATAAAATACATATTACAATATAAGGTATATATATAATATAGATGATCAAATCTAAACTAGTCATGACTTGTCTCTCATTACATGTCTTACTCACAATGAATTAGATAATATATTACGATTTGAAAGTTCAAAGTTCTAACTTCTAATTTAGAATTTCTAGCATGATACATCATGATTCATAACATTTAATATCATAATATTTAACAACATCATTCATCATTCATAACATTTAAGTTTTAACATGTTACATCCATCAATCATCATTCAATGCTCATATTACATAACATCTGGCATGATACAACATAAATGATAAGATTTAACATCGATAAGCATAACATCATCATCATCTAACATCATAATGATGTTAGATGAGTAAGGATGTCATAGCTATTTGTCCAAGCTATGCATGATAAAGTTTAATTCTGATACTTCTTGTTTTGGACAGACATAGAAGTTGACGATGCACTTTTTGTTTTATTTTTGTCTTAGACCTACTCCTCCATTAGGCTTAAAGTCTGAAAGAACAACTCACACACCTAGGGACCCCCTTTATTCCCCACATTCAAGGGCTAACATCGGGCCAATCCACACATATCCAGGACTACACCCTGTGGCCTTGAGACTGTTTCTGTTCACAACAGTTTCAGCTTCTCCAAATCGAGAGTACATCTTTGCTTATTATTCACACTATATTTGAGGCTGCTTCGCTGCACTTCGATATTCTCCCTAATCTGGGAGCATGTCCTGGTGTACATAGTTTTAATAGCGTGAACATGTTTTCTCTCCAAAGAAAATGTGTGTGTGTGTGTGTGTGTGTGTGTGTGTGTGTGTGTGTGTGTGTGTGTGTGTGTGTGTGTGTGTGTGTGTGTGTGTGTGTGTGTGTGTGTGTGTGTGTGTGTGTGTGTGTGTGTGTGTGTGTGTGTTGGGGGGGGGGGGATATGTACGTATACATGCATGCATGTATTAGGATGCATTTCGTCAGTCAATAAGTGGGTAGTTGTTCTTATAACTTAATGAACTTGTAGTCAACACCCTTGATGTGTTTCCAGTGATGATGCAGTGCTTAATGAAATAAGCTAAGGTCTTTATATGAACCACTCGTTGAAGCTTAATGGGAGCATCTTCTGAGTTTGTTTGAGGTTGGAAGCAACCATCATATCCTCTTTGTACTGTGGGTATCAAATGGCCACAGTGATTGTGCCCACGCTTTCTTCCATGCTTTGGTAGAAGCCATCTTGATGCAGAGTTTTCTGAGTTTCATCAAAGGTTTTTAGTTATCCTAAGTCTGTGTTAAGCATTGTCACCTTTTATGACCTTCCAAGAGCATGTTTAATTTGCAGAGCCTGAGGTTGCAAAAGAAGTGAAGCAAAAACTTGAGTTAGGAGCAGTGAAATTTGAGGTATAGTCTTGTGCAATCAGCTAAATGCGCGAATTAAATTTGTGGGAAGGTTTGTAATATCGGTTCTCTTTTCTAGGCTTTACGTGATAGGGAGCAGCCAACAATGAAGGTACAGAACACAGCTTTCTGTTAGGCTTCATTGCCGAATGTTGTCGTTAGAAAACTGAATAATATAGTAGTATAAATTTGGCAGGGCCTTGGCAGTTTGGAAAGGAGGATCTTGGATGTCAACAAGAAGAGGTTTAAAGTTGTCAAGCCAGGGTCCAAGACATCGTTTCCCAACACAGAGATGAGAGGCACCTATGCTGCTCCCTTCCGTGTAAGTTGTTGCTGTCACTCCGATGCAAGATTTTTTTTCTTTTTTGGTTGCTGATGTTGTTTTCTTTTAGTAATGTCATTGGGTCAATCAACTGCTCATTCCTCACTTTATCTGTGTAATTTAGGTTGATATCATTCCAAACGATCAACATCGATTCAAAATTTTTGTCGATAGTGAAAATGAGGTGGATCTAATGGTTCAAACACGGCATATACGAGACGTTATTGTGCTTGTCTTGAGAGGATTTGCAAACCGCTTCCATACATTACAAACCACATTGTTAAAGCCATGAGTTCTCCACACAGGCATCTCATGTAATTCAGTCCTTTCAAGGGCATCCCACACGTATTCAGTAATTCGTCCCTGCTGCCTTCTCCTGCCATACAATGTACATAATAATTGATCACTCCACACCTTGCCTATCTTCCTTGTACTCCCCTGTAAAGGCTCCATACTCATCTTTGCCTACGCTGGCTTCATTCTTCTCCTCTGCTTCAAATGGCCAACTCAAGCAAAGGCTACACTTTCTAATCTGCCAACTCGAGCAAAGGCTACACTTACATCGCTGCCAAGAAGCCTCTTTGTTCTCAAGCTGTCAATGGTCTCGCTCTCCTTGGAAAGCAGTCACCCTGCCTGTGTTCCGAATGCTCAGCATGACATATATCACACCATTCCCTACCTTGTATATTGCATAAGTGTAACACGATATCGAGAGGTAAATAGAAGAACGAATCAATATGTTTAATTGTTTTAGTCATATATCGTCATTTCAATCAGTGCCCACGATGTCTATGTATCGTCATTTCACATCTGCTTTAGTGATATATCGTCATTTCCCACGATATCTATATGTTCTCTGTGAATTTTTATTTGAAAATCAGAAAACCCATGTTCCAATTCTAAATGGCTATTACGTGAGAAGTACTGGCCAGGGGACTCGATGAAGTAAAAAGTTAGAACGCGCTAATGAACCACTTCTGAGGACCAAAAATGTTAATATGAAAAATCTGTGGTGATGTTTTGCAATCCCATCAATTGAAAGTCCAAGATGTATGAAAATATGCACGTGTTCGCCATCTGTCATGGTGTCAAAATAAGTATTCACCTTTTTTGTTTGACATCATTTTGCTTATATTTGTCATTTATATAACATATGAATGAATATTTCTAATTTTTTTACCACCATAAGTAGCCTTTACTTGCATCGGAGTGACAGCAACAACCTGATGATGCGTGGATGCTCCATGTCATGCGACTCGCACTTTTGTGATTGGGTAGAGCTGCTGAAGTCCCTCATAAGGAAGACTTCACATAGGATGCTATAATGTAGTATCTCCTTTGAAAGTACGATATAGGGTGAACCTTTGTCTTGAGTTGGCTCCTCGTAGTCATGTCCAACATATCAAGATCCGTGTCGTGGGAAGTAACATATGGTAATGTAAAGCCAGCTCTCCGGTGCTATCTCCATGTGGACCCATATGTATCATGCCTCCTCAACTTTGTGCATGATCTCAATTCGTCTCTATCTCCTATCTAAATACGATGGCAATGCCCCCAACCCTAGTGCTGTACTCTGTCTCATCCTGGCTCTGAATGCAGATTCCTAGTGGAAACCTACAATATGAGGTAGACCCTTTCGGGCTCTTGTGGATCTCTATGATGCATGCAAAGTTGTGTCTCTAGGATCTTCTCCAGTCGGTCTGGTCATGCGCAAAGTGCTCCATTGCAGTTCCACAATGCTCCTTTGAGCGGTGACTCCTGATGTGGTGTTGCCTCATAGGCTGTGTGGCCCTATTTGATAGCGCATCCATGTATGAAGACCTTACCATCACGGTAAAAAACTTTCCTCCCTTCTCATCGTGCTTGGAGGATCTGCGGCATGTAAGCATGTTGGTGGTCTATCTGCATCCTTGTGAGATCTTCATCCATATAGAGTGCTCCTCCAAGTACTCCGCATAGTACTGACTGCATTTGAAGAAGGTGGTACGTGTCTCCTCCGAGCTCATGTGAAGGATGAGTGCTTGAGATTGAGTCATGTCTCTACCGGCCCTCCATGCCCCTATGAAAGGCATGCTCTCATATCCTAGGTGTCAACAGATGTTGGTAGTATCTACCTTGGCAAGTAGTCACCCTGCCCGTGTTCTGAATGCTCAGCATGGCATATATCACACCATCCCCTATCTTGTATATGCATAAGTGTAAGACGATGTCGAGGTAAGAATGAATCAATATGTTTAATTTTTTTAGTCATATATCGTCATTTCAATCAGTTCCCACGATGTCTATGTATCCTCATTTCATATCTGATTTAGTGATATATCGTCATTTCCCACGATATCTATATATTCTCTGTGAATCTTTCTCTGAAAATCAGAAAACCCATGTTCCAATTCTAAATGGCTATTACGTGAGAAGTACTGGCCAGAGGACTCGATGGAGTAAAAAGTTAAAACGCGCGAATGAACCACTTCTGAGTACCAGAAATGTTAGTATGAAAAATCTGTGGTGCTGTTTGCAATCCCATCAATTGAAAGCCCAAGATGTATGAAAATCTGCACCTGTGTTCCCCATCTCTCATGGTGTCAAAATAAGTATTTACCTTTTTCGTTTGACGTCATTTTTCTTATATTTGTCATGTATATAACATATGAATATATTTCTAATTTTTTTACCACCATAAGTACTGCATAGTGCAAAACTATATTAGAATGCACATGAATAGGGTAATGAGAGACCCATGAAGCAAATTAAAGTGAAAGCATCTTACAATAGAAAAGAGGAGTGCTATTCTAGTATGATCAAAAGTCATATAATGCATAGCATGTCATATGGATGCTCAATATGTTGTATCAAGTACTAAGCCAAAATCAATTTGCTTGATAACTATGGACAAATGCATATGGCATGTGTACTTTAAAGTTAGGCATGATAATAAGAATATTAGCGTACATAGAACGGCCACTCAAAAAACCATATTAAGCAAGAGGACAGATGCTATAGACAAATAGCAAGAGCTTTAGTAGCAATTGAACACAATCCCCAACAAGGTATTAAGTTGCTAGCTAGATAGACTAGTAGTCCTTGTGCCTTAGGAATGAAAACAATGATTCCCTCTTTGACAATGGGTAACATGTAAACATTTTACCATATTTCAATCATACTAGGAGTAATCAAGTCCTTAATGTATTCATTAAAATACCATAATGTCATGTAGCCCAAGAACATAACTATTTCCCAATCTTTGCAAAGTAGATAGGACATAATTATCATCAAAATGTCCTTCAAGCTTATGGAGTGATGAAGAAAGTGATTGAACATGTGAAAGTAGGTGCCACATAACACTTTGCTATAGCTCTAAAGATGGAATTTCCACACATAAGACATTCAAGAAATAAGTAAATCACAATACCAACTATGTAGAAGTATCATAAGTCCATTCAACAGCAAGTGCCAAAGATAGGAAAATTTTAGGTGGTCGATGATGGAAAATTAGTGCTTCCAATATCATTTTGTCAATGATGTTGGAAAAAGCATCTCTTCCTTTTGCATACATGAAATCCTATGCATATATAAAATCCAAGGCCAAGCATTATAATCAATGTGTCCTTGCAATGAAAAGAACATGATTTTGCATTAAGTTTAAGAGTAGATATGCAACTTGGCTAGGTCATCCTCTCACATTGGAATTGTGAAAGGATTGATTAGACATCCTATTATTTATTTTCATGTTTGCATATTTGTTTATGTATATGAGTACGTCTCCATTTTCTAGCACTCTTTTCGTTGTATTTGTGAAGCTTTCCCTATAGTTAGTTTATGTATTTAATCAATTTTTATAGTATTATCTTTCATGTGATATATCTCATAGTTGCTTTCTTTTTAAGACCATCTATTCCATGACTGTATACTTTCGAGAAAGCTCTTGTAAATCTATTAAAGGACGCTTCACTTCACTTGCTCATCTAAGAGAGTGAATGAATATTGGGCTAAATAATGCATAGATGTGAAAGGTGCCCTATGTTGATCCTCACAACCAAAACTCAAAACAATAGGTTGGTTCTAGTTATGAGGATTGCCATATTTGATTATGTGCAATTGCCAATGCACTCTAACTATTAGCGAACATGGTGATAGAAGTCTAACCAATACCCAAATCATATAATGTTGGAGTTAGAGGTCTGCAGAAGCACACGAACAGCACAAGGAAGAGGAAGAAGCTTGGAGCACAGCACAACATTGAATGAATTACCAAGTGAATATAAAAAGATAAAATGACTCGTTAGGGTTATAGATGTATATACAAGCAAGGGAAAAAAAACTCCTTAAGAGGGAAAAATGTGCCCCGATAGTCCTAAGTATTCACACAAATCACTATGGAAATATATCAATGATTCCCCCTCTAGGAGTGATGCGATGAACAAGGAGTCAACACTCATGTATAAGGAAGTCCCAAGCTATGTGAGTAAGTAAACCCAAAGATTTATGGAAAGCTCCGTAGGTAAAGTGTTTGTGAAAAGGTGTGCAACATTATCCTATTTGGGCACATATGCCAAACTAATCTCTCTAGTAGAGAACAGCTCCATGACATAATGATAGTGCACCCCAATTTGCTTAGTGCAAGCATGGAGCACAGGTTTCATTGCAATTGCCAATGTTCTCTGATTGTCAATGGAGATGTTGGTCGTAGAAGACTGACCAACACCCAAATCATCCAAAAGGTGTCTGAGCCACACACACTCAATAGTTACTGTGAAAGTTGCCCTATACTTAGCCTCATAAATAAAAGTGGCCATAAAAGGCTACTTCTTCCTCGATCAAGATATACATGAGCTACTAAGCATGAAGCAAAATCACTAGTGGACACACGTGTCATAGCAACTAGCCCGATCTAAGTCAAAAAAAGCATGTAAATTTGGCGATGATAATCCTTCCTTGGGATGAATTAATTCAAGTACAGGGGTACCACCCAAGTAGTGAAAGATACGCTTAACCACACCTAGGCAATGCATAAACCTGATCAACTGAGAGACAAGAAACTGAATATCAAGCTGAGTTATGCATAAGTAAATCAAGCATCCAATAGCTTGTTGGTAGAGAACAACATCAAATGCATCTCTAGCATCATGAACTCTCAATTGTAAACCTATTTCCATAGGTATAAAAAACTTACTCAATGCTTTTATAGAGATGAAGCATGCCTTCAGTTAAAGAACTCGGTATATGTAACCATAGCATATAGTATGCTTTTTCTTCAAGATTCAGTATTCTTAGATTGAAAGGTCAATCAAAGAATCTAGAAGCACATAATTAATAATCGACATAGATACTAAGTCTAAAGGAATATAGAATCCAAAATATTCAGGATGATTAAAGGAAGATGAATGTAAAGATCATCCCACCAATGTTTGATGTATGATGCATCGATGGTCACAAAAGGCATGGTGCATGGTCTATCTTACCACTCCATACCATTGACAAATGGAAAAGCAATTAAAACATTTCAAAGTATGAGGTCATCAATTGGAAATTCATCAATCACTAATTATAAAAAAAAATGCAAAAGTGTTGAGGAAGGCTATTCACACATTCTTGTATCCAAGGAACCATCACTCAAAAGATATATGGCAATCCCAATCCAAACTATAGAAATGTTCCAAATCTAAGGAATGTAGCAGAGTAACATGAACATGTGATGTGATCAACTACTTATCCAAATAGAAAACTTTGCAATCATCTTGGCAATGATTGTGTGTGAAAGTTGGGAACACAGTTTACTCAAAACTATGCAAAAGCAGTTATTAAGACATAGAATGTCCCTTAATTTGATATTCATTGTCTCATCAAGTAAAGATGAACTCATGATATTGCTTGTTGAAACATTGAGTAAGGTTCATAACAAATCCTTTATGAAGTAATGATCATATTCAATGGAACATACAATGTAAGTATGAATCAAAAGATAAAGAATAATTAGTACCATTGTTTCTGCCTTGCCAACAAAAGGGAGGTGACAATGACTTCCAAGAACCAGCATGAAAAGTAATAGTTTGAGGAGCTCAACTTCAAATATGCATGAGATAAGATTCTTTTCCGTGTATTTAATCTTGAGAATAGTATGCAATGTGATTTTTTGGCATAAAAGAGTATAGAACACAATATCAATGGTCTTAAGGAAGAATTGGACAATTTTTCATAAGAGTTACTTTGTTTTTTACAAACTTGAAGTGTCGTAGATAGAACAAAGTATAAACTCTTGCTATAAATATTAACTTCCGTACTTAAAGCATAAAGAAAAATATATTTCTTTGCGAATTAAAAACTATTGTGATTGTTTGACTCAACATTGATTCTTACTTCATAATAGTATATGTATGTGTGTGTATGATTGTGAGTAATATGTATTGTGATTGATTGAATCAATATTGATTCTTACTTCATAATAGTATACGTATGTGTATTTGAGTGTATAATTGTGAATGAAATCTATAATGATTGTTTGATTCAACATTGATTCTTACTTCACAATAGTATATGTGTGTGTGTATGATTGTGAATAAAAATGTATTGTGATTGTTTGAATCAATATTGATTCTTACTTCACAATACTATGTGTATGTGTATGTGTGCGTATGTTATATGATTGAGAGTGAAAATATAATATGATTGTGGATGTGCATGTATATGTGTGTGCATGATTGTGAATTAAAAACTATTGCAATTGTTGGAAAAGATTTTATGTTTTTATTATAATTCAAGGTTTCAAAAGGTATTAACAAGTGAAGATCAAAGGCATCCAGGGTTGCATACTAGCTAAGAGAAGGTTCTTGTTGTAATGATTCAATATAACTTCCCAGATCTATAGATCTTCTTTAGAAAGTTGTATTGTATTGATACAACAAGAGCCTTCTCTTAGCTGAGATGTTGGGCCTTGGCACCAAGACAATAGCATCAAGAGGGATTTGTTGGGAGGAAAGAAATCAATTTGTTGAGACAATAGCATCGAGAGGGATGACGAAGTTTTGATAGAAGTCGACTTATGCACTTGATCCTTGGATACTTACAATAAAAAAGATGCAAACAGGTAAAAAAAGATTTTACTTTTTATGATATAGTTTAGTATTTTTTCTAGCATATAATAACGAATGTGCATATGCATGTGTGTATGTATGCATGTGAGTATGTATGCATATGTGTGTGTATGTCTGCATGTGAGTATGTGTATGAGTGGCCGTATACATATATATATATATATATATATATATATATATATATATATATATATATATATATATATATATGTATGTATGTATGTATGTATGTATGTATGTATGTATGTATGTGTGTGTGTGTGTGTGTGTGTGTGTGTGTGTGTGTGTGTGTGTGTGTGTGTGTGTGTGTGTGTGTGTGTGTGTGTGTGTGTGTGTGTGTGTGTGTGTGTGTGTGTGTGTGTGTGTGTGTGTGTGTGTGTGTGTGTGTGTGTGTGTGTGTGTGTGTGTGTGTGTGTGTGTGTGTGTGTGTGTGTGTGTGTGTGTGTGTGTGTGTGTGTGTGTGTGTGTGTGTGTGTGTGTGTGTATGTATGTATGTATGTATGTATGTATGTGTGCATGAAAGTATGTATGTGCGCATGAAAGTACGTGTATGCAAGTGTGTATGTGTATGTGCGTGTATGTTATATGATTGCAAGTGAAAATCAAATATGATTGTGTATGTGTATGTGTGTATGATTGTGAATTAAAAACTATTGTAATTGTTGAAAAATGTTTTATGTTCTTTTTTATAATTCAAGGGTTGAGAAGGTATCAACAAGTGAAGATTAATGGCATCTTGGACAATGTATATCAGCTAATAGAAGGTTCATGTTGTATTAATACAATACAGGTTCACGTATCCATAGATCTTCTTTATGAAGTTGTATTGTATTGATACAACAGGATCCTTTTGTTAGCTGAGATATTGGCATCAAGACAATCGCATCAAGAGGGACTTGTTGGGAGGAAAGAAATAGGCTTATTGAGATAATAGCATCAGGAGGGACTTGTTATGGCCAAGTTTTGATAGAAATTGACTTATGCACTCAAACTTTCGATACTTATGACAAAAGAGATGTAAACAGGTAATAAAATATTTTACTTTTTATGATATAGTTTAATATTTTTTCAAGCACATAATAATGAATTTTTACTTTTTTATATTTTTATAGGTTATTTTGAAGGTTGATTGATTTTGAGCTGAGTATAAAGGTAGAAATTTCCGATTAGAAAGGGATCGTTATCATTTGTTAACTTGAATCATTTGAATCATTAACTTGGCTTTTTTTAAGGCTCAAGTCGATTTATTGTGTGTATGTGCTTGTATTTATGTATATATACATATGCATGTGTGTACGTATGTATACATATGCACGTGTGTGTATGAATGCATGTAAGTATGTATGCATATGTATGCATGTGCATGTGTGTATATGCATATGCAGGTATGTGCATGTGTGTATATGCATATGTATGTATGTATGTGCATGTGTGTGTATACAATGTCTATGTATGTATGCATATGCATGTATGTATGCATGTGAGTGTATGTGTGTGTGTCTATATGTGTGTGTATATGTGCAAGTATCTATATGTGTGTGTGTGTGTGATTTTGTGTGTACATGTGTACATGTTTGTGTGTGTGTATATGTGTATATTTGTGCATGTTTGTGTGTGTATGCATATGTGTGTATGACATGCACATACATACACACATATGCATATACGTACTTTCAAAAAATGTAAAACAAAAACACTAATTTTATCTCTAAAAAAAAGTTTAGAGCTCTCTAGACTCTCAAACACGTGCTAAATGAGTTTTTGACAATAAAGTTCCAATCGAAAGTGGCAGTGCCAAGCATAACACACCCAGAGCGATGGCATAGTGCTCATATCGTATGCCAAGTTTTGGTTGCCATGCTCGAAGCCTGGGTGTTGACATGTGGTGCTTTGACGTGGCGAATATCTTAAAATCTGTCTGCATCATATCAAATATCTTAATTGTGATGTATGCTACAATCGTCCACGCGGTGTAATCGGGGGAGCCAATGGCGAATTGTGGCCATCATATATCCAACTGTAGGAGGTCCGCAGGGTGGAGTGAAATAAGGATAATTAAGCCAATCCTGGCATTGCTTATTATTTTGAATTTTGATAGCAAATGCCTTCCAAGAGCAGCACCTTGGTATAGCTCCCCAACATGGGTTGTACTTCAAATGTAATGGTGCTTTGACCCATGTGTGCATCATCTACGGATATTCATGTAGTAGCGCTTTTTGCCAATTTGGTTGAAAAATTTTACCTTTTTGTGGTTCCAGTGGTAGGTCGTCAGGCTCGAATTGAGTTGCATGGATTGGTTTCTTGCCCGTCTCTTTCTCAATTGCCAATTGATATTTTGCCATCAACATGAAGTATGGTTTATATTGGAGCTCGTGGCCAGAGTGTACCTCCGAGGGGCCAAGTGAGCGAAATAAGGCAATTGTAATATATGTTCCTCGATCATAGCCATGGCATGTAACTGTGCTTCGACATGTGCTTTTACCAAGTTCTTCCACTGACTTAATCCATGCGGGTGTAGGAAGTTCAAAAGTGTCTTGGCCTTTAGTCGTGACACGTCTGCCTGGTATTGGTTGTGGTTCATAGGCCTCTTCGTAGGTTTCCTCCACCGTTATAGAAACAGTTTCTTCTTCAACCGGAATTTTTGGTGGGGAGTCTGGCCTGGGAGGCACGGAGTGAGCTATAATTTATGCTTGAAGATCAAGTACCTATGCTCGTAGAGTATTGAGTTCCTCCAGAATCTCGATGGGGGGGATGACTTCAAGAACTTGTTGTGGTTGCTGAGCAAGTGTCCGTAACAGTAGAAGTTTATGATCGTTCTGAAGTTTTTGATATTCCTCATTGATCTTATCGTAGTCCTCTAATAGTCCTGCATGATCTTCTAGCAATATTTGCATGCATTCTGAGGGTACTGCTTTAAACCTACTGGGACTGAGGGGTTCATCCGGTCTATCCAAAGCTGCTTCGAGATTCTCTTGATTCTGTTCCTGTAGCTGTAGTCACTGATTCTCTTCCTTAGCAGCTGCGAGGTGTCGTCTTAACATTCCCATATTTCTAGTGAGAGTACCGTTTCTTATTGTTTGAGCCTGTAAAAGATTTTCAATATCCGTAAGTGCTTCCTATTGATATATTTAGGTAGTGATGTGTGTGAACACTCTAGGATCGTCGGGGTACTTTTTTTCCCTCTTTAGGAGGTTTTTTCCCCCGGCTTGTATATACGCCTATTGCCCTAATGGGCTACTTATCTTTGTACATTGTAGTGGTAATACATTCCGTATTGTGTGTTGTGCTCCAAGCTTCTTCTTCTTCCTTGTGTTGTTCACGTGCTTCCTTAAACATCTAACTCCAACAATTGGTATCAGAGCATGTCCCCGCTTCATCGAAGGTGTTGTCTACACCTCTCCGGTTGTAGTCTCATAGTCGCACGAAGTTTGGTAAGCATACTCAAGGTGTTTCAGAGATAAAAACAGCTTCGTTTTGTGGTGCCAATATCGCGATTTAAGCTCGTTTTGGCCTCCAAATGCATTATCGAAGCGCGCGTGTAGGCTATTTTGTCTTTTTGTGCCAAAAGTATATACCAATTTTGGTTTGCCACTATAAGCGTCTCAAAGTCTGCAAAAGGTTTAGCAGAATTTGTCTGGGCAGTTCTGTTCAACTTTTTGAGATACAGTCAATTTTTTGCATCAAGGTATTTTAGCCACTGACCATGGCTGAAAGCAGTGATGTATTTCGTATGTTGGATGTTGAGGATAAGTTGGATGGTACCAACTACCCATTGTGGGCTTACATGATGCATCATGTATTGATCGCAAAAGGATTGTGGAATAGTGCAGGGTGTTGAAAGACATCTTGTTACACATGCGAATACAGGTACTACAAATACAGGTGCTGGAGCTGATGGAGATGGTGTCGAAGATAATGATATTTTGCAGATTCTTGTTCATGTTGTTGTTTCTGTTGCACCTACTGCAGAGCAAATTCGTTGGGATGGTAGAGATGCTCATGCACATGCATTGATAGCTTTGTTTATCAAACATGCTATTATTCTTCACATTTGCTCTTGCAAGATAGCTAAGGATGCTTAGGATACACTTACCACGTTGTACCAGGCTAGGAATGAGGCTCGTGTTGCTTACGTCCAAAAACAATTGGAGAGTGAGCACATGAATGAAGGTGATTCTATGGACAGTTTTCGCACAAAGATCAAGGATTTGAAAGAACACTTGATTTCTGTTGATGAAGTTATACCAGATAGCTCACTTGTGCATACCATTCTGAATGGTCTTCCTAACTCATATTAGAGTTTTGCTTCTACTCTTCGTTTCATGATGAAAGGCAATCCAAATGCCTTGTCATTTGAGTAGTTAGTCTGTGCTGTTGCAGGAAGACCAGTCTAGGTAGAACAAGTCGATTATGGGTATTGCAGATCAAGCTTTCTTGGCTAGTCAGAAGGGCAAATGTAGATGGAGCTCTTCTACTAGTAAGCAAAAATCTGCAAATGTTGCAGATTCGAAGAAGAAAGTCAAAGATTAGAAAAAATTGTAAATATTGTAAAGAAAATGATCATGTCATCAAGAGCTGTCCAAAACTGGCTGCCAAAGAGGCAAAGAAGAAAGAGGTTAAAATGGTTGTTGTAGAGGCCTCTACACCGAAAACAGAGTCTGCTAATCTTGTGCGGGAAGAAGAATGGGCGTTTACTACTGTTTGCAGTTTTGACCCATCTTCTGATGAGCAGTGCATGTCTGTAGTAGACTCAGATGTTTGGTACTTTGATAGTGGGGCAATCAAACATATTACCTCACAGTAGTTTCTTCTCTTCACTCGAGCTTGCCCCTACAGGGAATACTGTTACATGCAGCAACAACTCCTCCTATCCTCTTATGGGAGTTGGTAAGATCATTTTCACTACTGCTAATGGTAGTTCTTTCACTTTATCAAATGCTTGGTTGTGAAATATGTTGATGATAGATATATAGTTCATGATCTGTCAAATGGCGAGGTCATTATTGCTTCTGGCATTTTATGTCGTGGGCTGTATAAGCTCGTAGACTATGAAAGATCTGTAAATGATTTGGCATGTGCAGTACATGATTCTCAAGCTATGTCAGATGCAAAGCTTTGGCATGCACGCTTTGTTCATCTGAATTTTGCTAGTTTGCTATGCCCGCAGAAATCGAAATGGTGTCCTCTTTGCCCAAAATTGAGGCACTCAGTAAACATGTATGTGAAGGCTGTATTTTGGGCAAAATGCAACGTTCTTCCTTTCCAAAATATGGTTCCATTCGGGTTACTCAGAAATTGCAGCTTGTACATAGTGATGTCTATGGTCCTATGCAGACAGCTTCTTTTGGGAACTATCTTTATTTCGTGACTTTCATCGATGATTTTTCCATGCATGCATGGGTATATCCATTGAAGGCAAAGTCAGAAGTGTTTATGTGTTTCAAATAATTTTTGGTTTTGGCTGAAAATCTCTCAACATGTAACATGGGCACCCTCTATTCTGATTGAGGCAGGGAATATATGTCTTCTAAATTTAATGCATTTTTGGCTTAATGTGGGATAAAACATCAGTGTATAGTGCCATATATACCTCAACAGAATGGAGTTATTGAACGAAAGAATAGGTCACTCATGGAGATGGTAAGGTGTATGGTCAAGAGTCACGCTTTACCACATAGTTTCTGGCTTGAGGCTGTCATGTGTGCAGCATATGTACTTAACAGGTGTCCCACTAAAGCACTGCAGTCTATCACTCCATATGAGGCTTTTCATGGTCGCAAGCCATCTATTGCTCATTTGTGTGTTTTTGGTTGTCTGACATATGCATTACTGCCTGAACAACATCACAAAAAATTGGATGATAAAATAGTAAAATGTACTTTTGTTGGATACAGTTATGAAAGTAAAGGCTATCGTCTGTATCATCCACAGAATAAACGCATTTTGGTTAGTTTTGATGTTGTTTTTGTGGAAGATGTTATTCAGCCATTGCTTTCATGTACTAAGGAGACATTTGTTAGCTCCAAAGACATGTATGATACTTTGCTGCCTCTTTTTACATGTGGACATTCTAGTGTTGGTCCTAATGAGGAAACTTTTCAGCCTTTGTAGGTTTCATCTGATGATGTAGATCATTCCATTTCTGATGCAGATCTATACGGTGCACTTGTTGATGAGAGAGCTGATATTGAGCAGGTAAAAACCATGCCAAAATGGTTGGTGCAGACTTTGCGTGATACCAAATTAGATGCACCTCTATCATATCGTGCTCAATCACGCTCTCATAGTGCCTCTTTTGCATCAGATTTCTATGTTATGGTTGTGTCTAGTCTCTGTGATGAGAATGAGCCTGTTTCATTTGAAGAAGCATAAAATTCAAAAAATTGGATGGTTGTTATGCAATCTAAATATGATGCTATAATGAAGAATGGTACCTAGTCTTTATATGACTTGCCTCCAGCAAGAAGGCCATTGGCACAAAGTGGGTATACAAGCTAAAGCATAAACAGTTGACAGGTATAAGGCTAGGCTTGTTGCAAAGGGTTATGCACAGGAAGAGGCATTGATTTTGATGAAACATTTGCTCCTACTTGTCGAATGAATATTGTTCGTAGCATCTGTGCACTTGCAGCTCATCATGGTTGGAATGTACATCAGTTGGACATTAAAACAACATTTTTGAATGTTAACTTGCATGAGGAAGTGTATGTTTTTCAACCTCGTGGCTTTATGCAGAAAGGACATGAAAATTAGGTGTGCAGGTTAAAGAAGGCATTATATGGTTTAAAGCAAGCACCACGTGCTTGGTATGAAAAGATACATGTTGATATATTTAGGTAGTGATGTGTGTGAACACTCTAGGACCGTCGAGGCACTTTTTTCCCTCTTTAGGAGGTTTTTTCCCCCAACTTGTATATACGCCTATTACCCTAATGGGCTACTTATCTTTGTACATTCTCTAGTAATACATTCAATATTGTGTGTTGTGCTCCAAGCTTCTTCTTCTTCCTTGTGCTGTTTGCGTGCTTCCGCAGACGTCTAACTCCAACAATTGGTATCAGAGAAGGCCGTCGCTTCATCTAGGGCGTCGTCGACACTCCGTTTGCAGTCTCAAATTCTCACGAAATTTGGTGTGCATACTCAGGGTGTTTCAGAGATCGTAATGCTTGTGCAGGCTCTTTCGTCTTTTTGTGCCAACAATTGGTATCAGAGCAGGTTGTCGCTTCATCTAGGGCGTCGTCGACACTCCTCCGTTTGCAGTCTCAAATTCGCACGAAATTTGGTGTGCATACTCAGGGTGTTTCAGAGATCGCAATGCTTGTGCAGGCTCTTTCATCTTTTTGTGCCAAAGGTATTTACCAGTTTCTGTTCGCCAGTATAAGCGTCTCGAAGTCTACTACAGGTCTAGCGAAATTCGTATGGGCAATTCTGTTCAACTTTTTGAGATACAGTGAATTTTTTGCATCAAGGTATTTTAGACATCGACCATGGCTGAAAGCAGTGATATATTCCGTATGTTGGTTGTTGAGGATAAGTTGGATGGTACCAACTACCCGTTATGGGCTTATATGATGCGACATGTGTTGGTTGCAAAAGGACTGTGGAACATTGTGCAAGGTGTCGAAAAACGTCCTGTCACACCTGCAACTCTTACAATTGTAGGTACTCAAGCTGATGTAGAAGGTGTGGAAGATGATGGTATTCTACATATTCCTGTTCGTGCTATAGTTTCTACTTCACCTACTGCAGAGTAGATTCATTGGGATGGCAGAGATGCCCAAGCACATGCATTGATAGCTTTGTCTGTCAAACGTGCCATTATTCCTCATATTCGCTCTTGTAGAACAGCTAAGGATGCTTGGGATACACTTACCACATTGTACCAAGCTAGGAATGAAGCTCGTGTTGCTTACCTCTGAAAACAGTTAGAGAGTGAGCACATGAATGAAGGTGATTCTATGGACAGTTAGCAAAGATCAAAGACTTGAAGGAACAGTTAATTTCTGCTGAAGAGTTTATACTAGATAGCTCACTTGTGCAGACCGTTCTGAATGGTCTCCTTGATTCATATCAAAAATTTGCTTCTACTCTTCAGTTGATGATGAAAGGCAATCCAAATGCCTTATCATTTGAGGAGTTAGTCTCTGTTCTGTTGCAGGAAGATCAGTCCAAGCAGAACAGGTCCATTATGTGTGTTGCAGATCAAGCTTTCTTGGCTAGTCAGAAGGGCAAAGGAAAATGGAGCTCTTCTACTAGTAAGCAGAAATCTCCAAATGCTGCACATTCGAAGAACCAAGACAAAGATGAGAAAAAATCAGAAAAGCAGAAATTGTTTTGTAAGTACTGTAAAGTGAATGATCATATCATAAAGAACTGTCCAAAACTGGCTGCAAAAGAGGCAAAGAAGAAAGAGATTGGAATGGTTGTTGCAGAAGCCTCTACACCAAAAACGGAGTCTGCTAATCTTGTGCAGGAAGAAGAATGGGCGTTTACTATTGTTTGCAGTTTTGACCCATCTTCTCATGAGCAGTGCATGTCTGCAGTAGACTCAGATGTTTGGTACTTTGACAGTGGGGCGACCAAACATATTACCTCGCAGCACAGTTTCTTCTCTTCACTCGAGCTTGCCCCTACAGGGAATACTGTTACATGCGCCAACAACTCCTCTTATCATGTTATGGGAGTTGGTAAGATCATTTTGACTATTGTTGATGGTAGTTCTTTCACTTTGTCAGATGCTTTATTTGTGCTAGGGATCAAGAAGAACCTGTTGTCAGTTTCTGCATTAGCCAAGATTGGCTTGGTTGTGAAATTTGTTGATGACAAGTGTACAGTTCATGATCTTTCAAATGGCGATGTGATTATTGCTCCTGGCATTTTATGTCGTGGGCTGTATAAGCTCATAAACTATGAAAGATCTGTAAATGATTTGGCATGTGCAGTGAATGATTCCCAGGCTATGTCAGATGCAAAGCTTTGGCATGCACGCTTTGGTCATCTGAATTTTGCAAGTTTGCTACGCCTGTTGAAATCTGAAATATTGTCCTCTTAGCCCAAATTTGAGGCACCTAGAAAACATGTTTGTGAAGGCTATATTTTGGGCAAAATGCAGCATTTGTCCTTTCCAAAAGATGGTTCAGTTCGGGCTACTCAAAAATTACAGCTTGTACATAGTGATGTCTGTGGTCCTAGCAGACACCTTCTTTTGGGAATTATCTTTACTTCGTGACTTTCATTGATGATTTTTCCAAGCATGCATGGGTATATCCATTGAAGGTAAAGTCCGAAGTGTTCATGTGCTTCAAACAGTTTTTGGTTTTGGCTGAAAATCTATCAGCATATAAAATGGGCACCCTCCGTTCAGATCGAGGGAGGTAATATATGTCTTCTGATTTTAATGCATTTCTGGTTGAACGTGGGATAAAACACCAGTGTATAGTGTCGTATACACCTCAATAGAATGGAGTTGCTGAACGAAAGAACAGGTCACTCATGGAGATGGCGACGTGTATGGTCAAGAGTCAGGCTCTACCACATAGTTTCTGGCTTGAGGTTGTCATGTGTGCAGCATATGTACTTAACAGGTGTCCCACTAAAGCGCTGCATTCTATCACTCCATATGAGGCTTGGCATGACCGCAAGCCATCTGTTGCTCATCTGCGTGTTTTTGGTTGTTTGGCATATGCATTAGTGCCTGAACAACATCATCGAAAATTGGATGATAAATCAGTAAAATGCATTTTTGTTGGGTACAGTTCTGAAAGTAAAGGCTATCGTTTGTATCATCCACAGACTAAACGCATTGTGGTTAGCCGTGATGTTGTTTTTGTGGAAGATGTTATTCAGCCATTGCTTTTATGTACTAAGGAGACATATGTTAGCTCCAAAGACATGTATGATACTTTGCTGCCTCTTTTTATAGGTGAACAGTCTAGTGTTGGTCCTAATGAGGCAACTTCTCGGCCTTTGTAGGTTTCATGTGATGATGCAAATCATTTCATTTCTGATGCAGATTTACATGATGCACTAGTTGATGAGAGAGCTGATATTGAGCAGGCAAAAACTATGCCAAAATGGCTGGTGCATACTTTGCGTGACAATAAATTAGATGCACCTCTATCATATCATACTCGATCAGGTTCTCATAGTGCCTGTTTTGCATCAGATTGCTATGCTATGGCTACATCTAGTCTCTGTGATGAGAATGAGTCTGTTTCGTTTGATGAAGCATAAAATTCAGAAAATTGGATGGCTCCTATGCAATCTAAATATAATGCTATAATGAAGAATGGTACTTGGTCTTTATGTGACTTGCCTCCTGGCAAAAAGGCCATTGGCAGTAAGTGGGTATACAAGCTGAAGCGTAAACCTGATGGTACAGTTGACAAGTATAAGGCTAGGCTTGTTGCAAAGGGTTATGCACAGGAAAGAGGCATTGATTTTGATGAGACCTTTGCACCTACATGCCGTATGACTACTGTTTGGAGCATTTGTGCACTTGCAGTCTATCATGGTTGGAATGTACATCAGTTGGACATTAAAACAGCATTTCTGAATGGTGACTTGCATAAAGAAGTGTATGTTTTTCAGCCCCGTGGCTTTGTGCAGAAAGGGCATGAAAACCAGGTGTGTAGGTTAAAGAAGGCATTATATGGTTTAAAGCAAGCACCACGTGCTTGGTATGAGAAGATACATGCCTATCTGATTGCACATGGTTTGAGAACAGTCCAACTGAAAGCACCTTATATGTTAAGCATGCTAATCATGTGCTTCTGATCATTGTTGTCTATGTTGACGACATGCTGCTCATTGATCCTATTGAGAAGCATATTGCTGATTTTAAGGCTGATTTGCATGCCTCATTTGAGATGTCTGATTTGGGGCATTTGCATCATTATTTGGGCATTCAGTTTATGCACGTTGATGGTGGAATGGCTTTGTGTCAAACGAAATATATTGACACATTATTGCATCGTTTTGGCCTTGAAGACTATAAGCCTATTGCCACTCCTATGGAGACAGGTTTACGATTGAGTCTTCATGATGCTGGAGATGCATTTGATGTTGTTCTCTATCAACAGGCTGTTGGATGCTTGATTTACTTATGCATTACTCGGCCAGATATTCAGTTTGTTGTCTCACAGATGAGCAGGTTTATGCATTGCCCAGGAGTCAAGCATTGGCAGGCGGTTAAGCGTATCTTTTGCTACTTTAGTGGTACTCGGCTACTTGGGTTGTTTTATCCCAAGGGGGGATCACTACCGCCACATTTGCATGCTTTTTTTTACTCTGATTGGGTTGGTTACTATGACACTCGTGTATCCACTAGTGGCTTTTGCTTTATGCTTGGTAGCTCATATATATCTTGGTTGAGCAAGAAGCAGCCTACTGTGGCCACTTCCAATTGTGAGGCTGAGTATAGGGAAGCTTTCACAGCGACTGTTGAGTGTGTGTGGCTCAGACGCCTTATGGCTGATTTGGGTGTTGGTCAATCTTCTACCACCACCATCTTCACTGACAGTCAGAGTGCATTGGTAGTTGCGAGGAACCCTGTGTTCCATGCTTGCACTAAGCACATTGAGGTGCATTATCATTATGTCAGGGAGAGGTTCTCTACTGGGGAGATCAGCTTGGCATATATGCCCACGCAGGAGAATATTGCAGACCTTTTCACGAAGGCTCTGCCTAGGGAGAATTTTGAAGCTTTCCGCAAAGCTTTGGGCTTACTTCCTTTTGTGGAGTGATTTCCACATAGCTTGGCACTTCCTTATACATGAGTGCCAGCTACTTGTTCACGGCATCACTCCCAGAGGGGATTTGTTGATATATTTAGGTATTGATGTGTGTGAACACTCTAGGACTGCCGGGGCACTTTTTCCCTCTTTAGGAGGTTTTTTTCCCCCGGCTTGTATATACGCCTCTTACCCTAATGGGCTACTTATCTTTGTACATTCTCTAGTAATACATTCAGTATTGTGTGTTATGCTCCAAGCTTCTTCTTCTTCCTTGTGATGTTCGCGTGCTTCCATAGACGTATAACTCCAACAATACATGCCTATCTGATTGCACATGGTTTTGAGAACAGTCCAACTGAAAGTACCTTATATGTTAAGCATGCTAATGATATGCTTCTGATCATTGTGGTATATGTTGATGACATGCTGCTCATTGGTCCGCGATGACACGCATATTGTTGATTTTAAGGCTGAGTTGCATGCCTCATTTGAGATGTCTGATTTGGGGCATTTGCATCACTATTTGGGCATTCAGTTTATGCAAGTTGATGGTGGAATTGCTTTGTGTCAAACGAAATATATTGACACATTATTGGAGTGTTTTGGCCTTGAAGACTATAAGCCTATTGCCACTCCTATGGAGACAGTTTTACGATTGAGTCCTCATGATGCAGATTGCATTTGATGTTGTTCTCTATCAGCAGACTGTTGGATGCTTGATTTACTTATGCATTACTCGGCCAAATATTCAGTTTTTTATCTCACAGATGAGTAGGCTTATGCATTGCCCAGGTGTCAAGCATTGGCAGGTGGTTAAGCACATCTTTCACTACTTGAGTGGTACACGACTACTTGGATTTTTTTATCCCAAGGGGGGATCACTACCCCCAGATTTTCATACTTTTTTTTACAGTGATTGGGCTAGTTGTTATGACACTCATGTGTCCACTAGTGGTTTTTGCTTCATGCTTGGTAGCTCATGTATATCTTGGTTGAGCAAGAAGAAGCCTATTGTGGCCACTTCTAGTTGTGAGGCTGAGTATAGGGTGTTGAGTGTGTGTGGCTCAGATGCCTTATGGCTGATTTGGGTGTTGGTCAGTCTTCTATCACCACCATCTTCAATGATAGTCAGAGCGCATTGCCAGTTGTGAGGAACCATGTGTTGCATGCTTGCACTAAGCACATTGAGGTGCATTATCATTATGTCAGGGAGAGGTTCTCTGCGGGGGAGATCAGCTTGGCATATGTGCCCACGCAGGAGAACATTGCAGAGCTTTTTACGAAGGCTCTGCCTAAGGAGAAGTTTGAAGCTTTCTGCAAAGCTTTGGGCTCACTTCCTTTTGTGGATTGATTCCACATAGCTTGGCACTTCCTTATACATGAGTGCCAGCTCCTTGTTCACCGCATCACTCCTAGGGGCAATTTGTTGGTATATTTAGGTAGTGATGTGTGTGAACACTCTAGGATCGCCAGGGCACTTTTTTCCTTCTTTAGGAGGTTTTATTCCCCTGGCTTGTATATACACTTATTGCCCTAATGGGCTACTTATCTTTGTATATTCTAGTGGTAATACATTCAGTATTGTGTGTTGTGTTCCAAGCTTCTTCTTCTTCCTTGTGTTGTTCGCGTGCTTCCTTAGACGTCTAACTCCAACACTTACTTTGTATTTTGTTTGCTTTCTAGCTCAAGGGAGTGGTATGCCTCTTGTAGCTCTTGATGTTGCCCATCAATGGAATCATTTTTTATGGTTAAAGAGTTCAACTATGCATGTAATTATGTAGTGGTTTGTTGCAGTGCTTGGAAGCTAGTCCCGAGAGATGAAAATTCATCTCTAACTTGTGTCATACAAGAAAACATGTGTCAAAAAGCAGTGTCGATCGTGGGTGACAATATTAATGGTGCGGTGAGTGAAGATTGTTGGAAGAGATGGATGGATACCTCAAGGAAGTGAGGTGATACTACCAAAACTTGCTTGGTACCTGCCCTATTTCCCTTCAACGGTATGTAGTAGGCCCTCTTAGCTTGCAAATGAAACCAAATAAGTACCTATGTACTTTGGAGATGATGCTTCAAACAATTAGATCAAAATAGATAACTTTGTAAATACTTAGTGACCAAAAACTTGCTATTTTGGTCTTGATGCCTGCTAGATATTTTGCTCAGTGCTCACAAGACAGTAGAAATTAATAAAAATCCTTTTGAGGGTATCTAATTAGTTTAGATAGCTAATGATTCCAAGTGGAATCACTTAAAATGATAAACCATACACTAAGAAATCTCTTTAGCAATTGGATGCTTACCCCCGACTTTTTAGGGACTTAGCAAAGAATGATGAGAGAGCACTTCGATGCGGATTTCTCCCAATTGGCTGAATCCAATGTCTTTAAATTTTGACAGCTTGAAATAGACTTTGACTTGGTTCCAACAAGCTATAGAACACTGAAAATGGTTTGGAGGTGACTGAGATATGAGCATTCAAAGTTCACTGTACTGAGTGGACATAGTAGAGAAATCGACAGAGATATCAATGAAGTAATTCTATTATGGCACATGACTTTACAAGATCATTGGCAAAGACATGATGCCCAATGATAGTGATATAAGTATTCTATGAAGAGAGCTACTCAAATCCAATAAGTGATCAGTGGAACAACTTCAATAGAAGGCCTCATGGACCGCGAGTTTGCAAGTCTCTTTTATAATGACTTTCTTCAATTTTGAATTTGAAATTCAAATTTGGCTCTCACTAAAAAGTGATCCCATTGATCTAGGAGATATTCTCTTGATCTAAATTCGGAACTAGTGCTCTATCTACCTTCACTAGTTTGTGGCCTTTTACAAGATTCTTCAAAGGTATAAACCTTTTTACAATGGTAAATCATTGAGCTAATACAAGGTATGGTTCATATGAGCCATCTAAATCTTCTTCAAGGTCTAGCCAAATGTGAATGCTTGGATTTGCACCGACAGCTCCCCCTCAAGCCGAACATCTTGGCTTGAATTTCTTCATGATTCTTCTTGAATATCCTAAAAACCAATCATGGATTTGAATCTGCAAAGTTTAGTACCATCAAGTGCTTTGGTCAATAAATCTGCACATTACATATTTGTGGACACATATTCCAATTGAATCTCCTTGCTCAATAGCTTCTCTCTAACATAGTGATAATGTACTTCTATATGTTTGGTTGTTGCATGATAGATAGGATTGGCTGCAAGATGCAAAGAACTTGTATTGTCACCAAAGATCATAGGTGAGTGAGTGTGAAGTCCCAAATCTGAATATAGCAACTTAATCCATATGGCTTCTTGTGTTGCATTGGCTAATCCCATGTATTCAGCCTCTGTTGAGGATAGAGCAACAGTAGGTTGCTTCTTAGAAGACCATGAAATGGGCTTATCACCTGCAAAAGAAAGATAACTAGAGTTACTCCTCCCGTCATCCTTACAACCTACCCAATCTGCATCTGAGTAAAGCTTCATGTCCAAATCTGATGTATATGGAAAGTATAAACCTTGATTTTGAGTACCCTTGAGATACTTCAAAATCCTTTTGCCATCTTCCAAGTGAGGTGCTATAGGTTTATGCATGAATTGACTTAAAACACTTACTCCATAAGCTATATCAATCCTTGTCAAGGTTGCATAGTTTAGACTTCCAACTATGCTTTGATATCCTGCAATGTCTTCAAGCAAATCACCTTCATGAGCACTCAATTTATGATTTACCTCCATTGGGGTGCTAGAAACCTTTGCATTCTCCAAGCGGAACTTCTTCAACATGTCCTGAACATACTTCCTTTGAGTAATAAAAATTCCAGAATTTGTGTAGAACAATTCAAGTCCAAGAAAATAGTTCAGAAACCCTAGGTCACTGATTTTGAACTCCTGCATCATTAAGTTCTTGATTTGTTTGATGCCATTGGCATCACTACCTGTAAGTATGATGTCATCAACATACACACATAAATATATCATCTCTGAATTACTTCTCTTGACAAACAGAGAAGAATTTGCTTCGCTCATCATGAATCCTTGATCTTGAAGGTATATAGTTAACCTATGGTTCCATGCCCTAGGTGCCTGCTTCAAACCATAAAGAGATTTGTTCAATTTGCACACATAATTTACCTTGCTTGGGTCTTCATATCCAGGAGGTTAAGCCATGTAAACCTCCTCTGAATCCTACCATTAAGGAAAGCATTTTGCACATCCAATTGGTACTCCTAAATGCAACCACACTTACCAATACTCTGATGCTTGGCATTTTAGCCACAAGTGAAATTTTATCTTCATAATCAACTCCTTGGGTTTGTGCAAAACCCTTAGCCACAAGCTTAGCTTTATATGTGTTTATGGATCCATCTAAGTTTCTCTTGATTTTGTAAATCCATCTAGAACCAATTACCTTCATTGATGCCTTCTTGGGTACTAGCTCCCAAGTATCATTCTCTTGGAGTGCTTCTATTTCTTCATCCATAGCTTCCTTCCATTTTTCCTTGGTCTTTGCTTCTTCATATGTAGAAGGCCCTTCAAGTGATAAATCTTTAGCAAGATAAATGGAATGCTTAGTAACTAATGAAGTATAATACCCATATCTGATTGGATTCTTGCTCTCCCTTTGTGATCTCCTTAGAGCTTGGTTGGATGATTCAGGTAAGTCTTCCAACCTCTTCATCTTGGCCTTTCCTTTTGACTTCCATGCTTTGAACTCTTCTAAATTGATGGTTTCTTCATCATCTGATTTGATATCTTCAATCTATATTGGCTCCTCCTTGGTGAGGCTTGGAAATTCCTCCACCAAGTCATATGGAAATTTGACTTTCCTACATTCACTTTCAAACCAAGAATCATTCTCATCAAACACAACATCTCTACTAACCGTAAATCCTTTGTTGAATGGATTATAAAACATGTATCCTTTCTTATTTAAATCATACCCTATGAATATGCACTTCTCTGCCTTAGGGTCTAGCTTACCTCTGATTTGAGATGGAACATGCACATAAGCAACACATCCAAATATTCTACAATGATCAAGTGATGGCCTCCTACCATGCCATGCTTTAAATGGGGTCATCCCATCAAGTGATTTGGATGGCAACCTGTTAATAAGATAAGTGGCAGTAGATACACTTTCTGCCCACAAATAATTTGGTAACCTTTTTTCATTAAACATTGATCTAGTTGTTTCCACAATCAACCTATTTCTCCTCTCTGCTACCCAATTTTGCTCAAGGGTGTACCTTGTTGTAATCTCCCTTTTGATACCTTTATCCTGCAAAAATGCATCAAATTTATTGGAGAAGTACTCACCTCCTCCATCTGACCTTATCCTCTTTAGACTTTTTCCTGTTTGATTTTCCACAAGTGCAAGATACTTCTTGAAGCAACTGAACACTTCATCTTTATGTTTCATAAAGTACAAGATAGTCCACCTACTGAAATCATCAATGAATGACACATAGTACCTTGAGCTTGAAATTGAAGGGTCGTTGCTTGGTCTCCACACATATGTGTGGACAAGTTCCAAGTAATCCTCATGCATGTAGCCTTTTTTTGTAAAGGGTAACCTGTGTGATTTGCCAAATTGACAAGCACCACATTTATAGATCATATGTTTCTTGGATACATTAGGTATCCTAAGCACACATTGATCTCTACATATTTGCTTCAAGGTTCTCTCACCAATATTCCCTAATCTTTTATGCCAAATCTCAAGCTCAAATAATGTTTGATCCTTGTAATTATAAAGTGCAATGTTTCTAGTGTCCTCAAGTTCAAACGTAAATAATCTACCTGTTTTTTTCTCCCTTGGCAATTCTCTTGAATCCATGTTGGGGGTCTTCCACAAAGGCTCCATATTTGTTGACCCTAACCTCCAAACCCTTTTCCACTATATGTCCAACACTCATCAAATTCTTGGTATTGTATGTACATAAAGAACCCTACTCAACAGATTTCTATTTCCATCAGAAGTTTTGACATTTCCTACCTTGACTAGTGAATGCTTGGTGTCATCACATGTTTGCACTTGGTGCTTTCCCTTGGGTTCCTCAAGGTCAAAGAGAAGAGCTACATTGCTTACTACATGGTTTGAACAACCTGAGTCAATATAGAAGAGGTGCTCATCATTCATACCTTGTTTTGAATTCATATTCATAATGAGAAGAGAATCCTCTTGATCTTCTATTAATTGTTGAATTCCTTTCTTGATTCGTATCCTCCTTGATAATTGTTGTTGTAATTTTTGTTGTAGCCTTGATTATGGTTGAATCATCCTCTTGATTGTGAGTAACCACCTCTTTGATATCCTCTTCCTCTCTGATTCTTGAAGTTCCTATAGCACTCATATGTAGTGTGATTAGACACTCCACATATGTTGCATGGGGAAGAGTTGAAGGGTCTCCCCCTACCTTGCTTACCTCCTCTACCCCTTCCTCTTGAGTTCCTACCTCTCCCTGCATATTTAGCTTGAGAAGTAGTACCATCATCTTCAACCTTTATGCTTTTCCCTTTCTCTTTAGACTTTCATTTATCTATGTATAGGGCAAAAGAGTTGTTACCTCTTGATGGTTCTCCATTTTTGTTGAGCTTGGCTTCATGGGTAAAGGGTTGTCCCATGAGTGTGGTAAGATATGGAATCTGCATGTCCATGTATAAGTCCATAGCATTTGTGAAGGCTTCCCACTTATCATATGCCTTGATGCTATTGATTGTTTGTCTCACTATTTGCTCCTCTTCAATCTCCTCTCCTATGCTTGCCAATTGGTCAGCCACATCTTTGACTTTGGTCACAAACTCTGAAACATTTTGTTTGGGTTGCTTCCTTTGAGTAGTAAACTCAATCCACAATTGATTTTTTCTAGCTCTTGTATTGGAACAAAAGTATGAAAACAATGTATCCCAAGTCTCTTGGGATGTTTTACAATTCCTAATGTGTGGAAGAAGGAATTCGGAGATAGATTTAAGTAAGTATGACCTTGCGAGAGCATCTTCGGCACACCATGAGTTGAGTCTTTCAAGCTCCTCTCTTGTAGGTTGTCCTTTGCTTCTGAAAATGGGCATCTCCTCATCTCTTGATATGTATCCATAGAGACTCCTTCCTTGTAGATATGTCTTCATCCTCAAGGACCATGCTGGATAGTTGTTCTTGTCCAATTTATGAATAAAAGAAGGGAAAACATCTCCCATTTTTACCTCAAATTGCTCCAATACCACTGTTGGAAGAGATGGATGGATACCTCAAGGAAGTGAGGTGGTACTATTGGTGCATGACAACCATCAATTGATGTTTCAGACAAAGGTTTGAATTCAATGGATGAAGCAAAGATCAATATATATGAAGCTTGAAGATAGTGCATGATCAGGGAATGAATTCTTGTATATACATGTACACTAGACTTGTAATTAACTCACTTATACCTTTGTTATGGTTAAGAGTTAGGACATATATGCCTATATATACAATTAGAATGTCAGGGCATGTAGGAGAGATGATGAATGACAAGTTTTAAGAGTCATTAGACACTTGAGAAGTGAAGAGAATATCTCTCATCAAACAGATGTGATGTTTCCCTCAATAGAAGAAGAATTACACCCGATATTTTGTTCAGTACTCTTTCTGTGTTTATTGTTTTGTGAAATGATTTTGTACAAGTCTAAGTACATAGTAGAGTGATCTATGTACAAATTTTCAGATCCTAATTGTGATCAAGCTGAGAGAATTGAGAGTAGGAACATTTACACGTGTAAATGTGAAGAAGAGAAGACTACAGCAGGTGCAAATTTGATGATAATGTTTTAGTCAGTTCTCCTTCCACACTGTAAAGTTTTGGGCAAGCAAGCACCCATTCTTTAAGTTGTAAGTTAAGCTACCTATGGCTAAAAGCATTTGAATAAACGGGTTCTAAATTAAGAGAACTATGTATTAGAAGTTGCAGGTGTCAAAGTCGATTGTAGAGAAGTGCAGTTTTAGACATAGGTGAATTGTTTGGAGTAAATCTCAAGATTTAATAAACCTTTTGAGAATTTTTTACTTGGAGAAGGTGCACAACCTTTACCCAACACCTTGCACAAAGTTTCATTAGAAACTTTACATATTTGATCAACCAATGAATGAATTAAGTGCAGCAAACTTTTCTATGTAATGACTTTCTTCACAATTAGATAATATCTTGATGATTTGGCATTGGTCTTCCAAATTGGTTGAGTTTATGAGTTGTTCTTGATATATAGTTCTCTAACATCAAGGATAACTTGTTCTTTTGGAGATTAACACTCTCCATCAGTGGTATCAGAGCAAGAGTCATCAAAATTGAAGAAAGGAGGACCCCGACTATTGCAGTTTTACAAAAATCAACCTTTGAAGATTCAAAAGGTGAAAGATTGAAGTGAAAGCTAGACAAAGAGGCGTGAAGCTATCAAGAAGATCAAAAAGAACTACATTCGAACTAAAGGTACACTTATTCCTCATAAAGATTGAAGAATTTAATATACAGGTGAAGAAAGGATGGGAGGTTCTCTTCATATAGAGAAATTGGATATAGAAAACTATCCTGCTTGGTCTATGAGGATGGAAGCTCATCTTATGAGCAAAGACTTGATAGGATACATCACATGTGAAGGAGAAAAACCAGAATTTAGAGATCCTAGTGTTCCAACTAGGGATGAACTCTCATATTTGAAGACATGGATAAAGAAGGATGCTCAAGCTAGGAGCATTATCTACATGGGAGTCAATGACTACTTGCTACCTCATATTAGAGGTCTTGAAAGTGAAAGTGATATATGGAATGCTTTGGAAGAGCATTTCCAAAACACTACAAAGTCAAGGAAGGCATATTTTTGGGCAGAGTTTACCACATTCAAGAAGAAGGCTTCTCAATCCATTTCTGATTATGTAACAAGGATGAAGGACATTGCATATGCATTAGGATGAGTTGATGAAGATATTGAAGAGGACAAATTGGTGAGGCAAATCCTCACATGTCTAAGAGGATATGAGAAATGGAAGTCATTCATTTTGTCTACTGAATTGTCACTAGATCATTTCACTCCTAATTTGAATCAATTGCTAGGGCATATGCTAACATTTGAGCACAATTTCAAAGGTGATGTTGATAAGAGTACGGGTCAAGCAATGTATTCAAAGGACAAGAATAAGTTTAACAAAGGCAAGCAAAAATTGAATGAAGAAGAAGGTACAACTAGCCAAGCTAACTTCCTAAGAGGAAGAGGTGGTGGCAAAGGAAGAGGTAAAGGCAGAAGCAATAAAGATGGATTCAAAGCTTGCTGGATTTGTGGTTAGAAAAATCATTTAGCTTATGAATGTTGGCATAATAATCAGAATGGTGGAGGAAATAATCAAAATTTTAATTCAGGAGGAAGAGGTAATAGAAACCAAAGAGGTAATTTCAGAAGTAGAGATACTAGAGGTTACTTTGGAAGAAATGCAGGTAGAGGTTTCCAAAGTCAATCCTACAACAATACCTACTACAATTATGCTTTAGATCAAAAGGAGGAATCAATCTTAATTATGAATGCAATTTGTGAAAGACAAAGTGAAGATCAAAGAGTCTTCTACATAGACTCAAGGTGTAGCAATCACATGAGTGGAAACATAGCTTTGATGACTGATTTGGAAAATAAAGTAAGTAATCATGTGGTACAAACAGGTCATAATACAAAGCACAATGTGAAGTCAATTGGATCAGTGAAGGCTAAGGATGGGAGTACTCTTCTGAGCAAGGTTTTGTATGTTCCTACAATCCCAAAGAATCTGAAAAGTGTAGGGCAAATTGTTGAGAAAGTTTATGAAGTAAGGTTCACTAATGATGGAGTTTTTGTGGAAGACCCTAGCAATGGGTATAAACAAATTGTTTCAGGAAAGAAAGAAGGAAGGCTATTCACATTGAAGATTCAAGGCAATGTTGGTCATGCCTTGTTCACTTATGGAGGACATAAGATCTCTAAGTTAGATCCTTGGCATAAAAGGCTTGGACATTTCAATGAAAGAGGTATTAAGGATATGATTAACAATGGTTCAATGCTTGGATTACCTATTGTTGCAGGTCAACACATGACATATAGATGTGATTCATGTCAACTAGGTAAGGCTCATAAGCAATCATATACTAAGCATGGTTTCATGTATTTAGAGAAGCTTGAATTGGTTCACAAAGATATGTGGAGACCATCAAAGGATTTTAGCATTAATGGTTCAAGATAGTATGTGATTTATGTTGATGATGCTACCAGGTGGATCACCATGTATGTGATCAAAGATAAATCAGAGGTATTCAATACATTTAAACATTATCATGTGTATGCAGAGAGAATCACAGGGCAAAAGTTGAAGAGACTAAGGTCAAATGGAGGGGGAGAGTATTTCCCTAATGAGTTTAGTGATTACTTGTGGAATGAGGTTATAAAAAGGGAAGTTACTTGCAGGTGCTCCTCAACAAAATGGTGTAGCAGAAAGGATAAATAGAACTCTTGTTGAGTTTGCAAGGTCAATGATGAAAGAAAAGAATTGTCCCAATTATTTATGGGTTGAGGCTATAAATACAGCTACATACTTGGTTAATAGGTTATCATGTAAAGCTTTGCAAGGTATGACACCTTATGAGGCATGGTGGGGTAAGAGACCTACCTTAGATCATTGCAAAGTATTTGGATGTTTGGCTTATGCATATGTGCCATCTCAATTGAGGCATAAATTGGAACCTAAAGCTGAAAAGTATGTGTTCATTGGCTATGATGATAAGCATATGGGTTATAGGTTGTGGAGTCCATCCACAAAGCAATTCCTTGTGTCTAAGGATGTTACATTTGATGAGCAAGGTACTTGGTATGCAGGTACAATTAATATTCATGCAAGTGATGAAGAAACTTTGAATCAGAAGAAAGGTAAATCAAAAGTTCAAATATTTGATGAAGAAGAGAACAATGAAGCACAAGTTGAAGTTGAAGAAGTGCCAAGGTTTGATCCAGAATGTGATGAACCAGAAACTTCAAGAAGTGGAGAACTCAAAAGGTCATCAAGGCGCAAATGGCAACCTACAAGGTATAGCTATGACACTTCTTTTTTTACCACTAAAGATTATGCTTATATGGTGAAAGCAAAAGAAGACCCTTCTACATATGAGGAGGCAAAAGGTAAGGAAAATTGGGAGAAAGCTATGCAGGAAGAGTATGATGCTTTAATGGAAAATGAGACATGGGATTTGGTTCCAAAACCAAATAGTCAGAAGATCATTGGATGCAAATGGGTCTACAAGACAAAGAGGTATGCAGATGGAAGTGTGTCTAGATATAGAGCTAGACTTGTTGTGAAAGGGTATGCTCAGACATATGGTATAGATTATGATGAGACTTATAGTCTTGTTGCAAAGATGACAACTATAAGGACATTAATAGCCATTGCTGCATGTAAAGGTTGGAAACTATGTCAATTAGATGTGAAGAATGCTTTTCTAAATGGTTATATTTCAGATGATGTTTTCATGGAACAACCAGAAGGGTTCAAAGATAAAAGGTATTCAGAGTATGTATGTAAGCTCAAGAGAGCTTTGTATGGTTTGAAGCAGGCCCCAAGGCATGGAATTCTAGACTTGTGAAGTTCTTGAAGGAACTTGGTTTCCAAGTGTCTAAGGAAGATAGTAGCTTGCTTGTTAAAGCAAGAGATGATGGGTTCATTTACATGTGCATATATATTGATGACATAATTCTTATAGGTACAGATGAGAAGGGCATACAAGGTCTTAAGAAGCAAATGGAGAAAGAGTTCAAGATTGGTGACTTGGGAAACTTGTCATATTTCTTGGGAATGGAGGTCTTATATACTCAACATGAAGTATATGTGACTCACGAAAGGTATTTGAAGAACTTGCTAATCAAGTTTAAAATGGAAGATTGCAGACTAGCACCTACTCCAATGGAAGTGAATCAAAAATTGAGCAGATATGGAGAAGAAGAATTCAAGGACATGAAGCTATATCAAAGTCTGGTTGGTAGTTTAATCTATGCTACATTAACTAGGCCTGATTTGTCATATACAATTGGAGTGTTGTCTCAATTCATGCATTGTCCTAGGAAAGAACATTGGGTTGTAGGACAAAGGGTGCTAAGATACATTAAGGGTATTGGGCAGGTAGTCCTGATAAATGGAGATCAACCTATGGATACTTATGTTATGTGGGAGATAAGCTAATCTCTTGGTGTTCTAAGAAGCAACATGTAGTTGCTTTGTCATCTACAGAAACAGAGTATAAAGGTATGGTTGAAGCTGCAAAGGAGGTCATATGGTTGAAGACTCTCATGAAGAGTTTTGACATCATTCAGAGTACACCTACTATTCATGGAGATAATATGAGTTCATTGTATCTAGCTACTAATCCTGTTTTTCATGCTAGGACTAAACACGTTGAGATTCAGTATCACATTTTGAGAGAGAAGGTGATTGATAAGGAGATTGAATTCATACATACTTCAAAAAAAGATTAGATTGTAGATATGTTAACTAAAATCTTGGATGGACCACAGCTACAAAGATTCAAAGACATGGCATGTACGGAGAAGGTGGAGAAAACCTCAATTGATAATTGAGGGGGAGCTTTTGGTGCATGACAACCATCAATTGATGTTTTAGAAAAAGCTTTGAAATCAAAGGATGAATCAAAGATCAATATATATGAAGCTTGAAGATAGTGCATGATCAGAGAATGAAGTCTTGTATATATATGTACGCTGGACTTGAAATTAACTCACTTATACCTTTGTTATGGTTAAGACTTAGGACATATATGCCTATATATACAAGTAGAATGTCGGGGCATGTAGGAGAGATGATGAATGACAAGTTGTAAGAGTCATTAGACACTTGAGAAGTGAAGAGAATATCTCTCATCAAACAGATGTGATGTTTCCCTAAATAGAAGAAAAATTGCACCCGATATTTTGTTCAGTACTCCTTCTGTGTTTATTCTTTTGTGAAATGCTTTTTTACAAGTCTAATTCTATATTAGAGTGATCTCTATACAAATTTCATATCCTAATTGTGATCACGTTGAGAGAATTAAGAGTAGGAACATTTACATGTGTAAATGTGAAGAAGAGAAGACTGTAGGAGGTGAAAATTCGATGATAATGTTTTAGTCAGTTATCCTTCGACAGTGTAAATTTTTGAGCAAGCAAGCACTCATTATTTACGTTAGAAGGTAAGCTACCTATGGCTAAAAGCATTTGAAGAAATGGGTTCTAGATTAAGAGAACTATGCATTAGAAGTTGCAGGTGTCAAAGTCGACTGTAGAGAAGTGCAGTTTTAGACATAGGTGAACTGTTTGAAGTAAATCTCAAGATTTACTAAACCTTTTGAGAATTTTTAACTTGGAGAAGGTGCGCAATCTTTATTCAAAACCTTGTACAAAGTTTCATTAGAAACTTTACATATTTTATCAGCCAATGAATGAATTAAGTGCAGCGGACTTTTTTGTGTAATGACTTTCTTCACAGTTAGATAAAATCTTGATGATTTGGCATTGGTCTTCCAAATTGGTTGAGGTTATGAGTTGTTCTTGATATAGAGGTGCTCTAACATCAAGGATAACTTGTCGTTTTGGAAATTAACGCTCTCCATCAGGTACTATCAAAGCTTACTTGGTACCTACCCTATTTATCTTCAAGGGTATGTACTAGGCCCCCTTAGCTTGCAAATGACACAAAATAAGTACATATGTACTTTGGAGATGATGCTTCAAACAATTAGATCAAAACAGATAAGTTTGTAAATAGCTAGTGACCAAAAACTTGCTATTTTGGTCTTGACACCTACCAGATGTTTTGCTCAGTGCTCACAGTACAATAGCAATTAATCGAAATACTTTTGAGTATATCTAATTAGCTTAGATAGCTACTGATTCCAAGTGGAATCACGGAAAATGATAAACCATACACTAAGCAATCTCTTTAGCAATTGGATGCTTACCCCCGACTTTTTAGGGACTTAGCAGAGAATGACGAGAGACTTTGATGCAGATATCTCCCAATTGGCTGAATCAAATGTCTTCAGCTTTTGATAGCTTGACATAGACATTGAGTTGGTTCCAACAAGCTATAGAACACTGAAAATGGTTGAGAGATGACTGAGATATAAGCATTCAAAGTTCATTGTAACGCCATTCTTCTTCCTGCACAAGATTAGCAGAATTTGTTTTTGATGTAGAGGCCTCTGCAACAACCATTCCAGCCTCTTTCTTCTTTGCCTCTTTAGCACCCAATTTTGGAAATTTCTTTATGATATGATCATTTCTTTTACAGTACTTGCAAAACAATTTCTACTTTTTTTATTTCTTTTCATCTTTGTCTTCCCTCTTCGATTGTGCAGAATTAGCAGATTTCTACTTACTACTTGAAGAGCTCCATTTTCCTTTGCCCTTCTGACTAGCCAAGAAAGTTTGATATGCAACATGCATAATGGACCTGTTTTGCTTGGACTGATTTTCTTGCAACAGAACTGAGACTAACTCCTCAAATGACAAGACATTTGGATTGCCTTTCATCATCAAACGAAGAGTAGAAGCAAAACTCTGATATGAATCAGGAAGACCGTTCAGAACGGTGTGCACAAGTGAGCTATCTAGTATAACTTCATCAACAAAAATCAATTGTTCCTTCAAGTCTTTGATCTTTGTTAGAAAATTGTCCATAGAATCACCTTCATTCGTATGCTCACTCTCCAACTGTTTTCGGAGGTAAGAAACACGAGCCTCATTCCTAGCTTCGTACAATGTGGTAAGTGTATCCCAAGCATCCTTGGTTGTTCTACAAGGGTGTATGTGAGGAATAATGGCACATTTGACACACAAAGCTATCAATACATGTGCCTGGGCATCTCTACCATCCCAATGAATTTGCTCTACAGTAGGTGCAGCAGAAACCGCAACATGAACAGGAATATGCAGAATATCATCATCTTCAACACCTTATTCATCAGCGTCAGTACATGTAGTTGTAACAGTTGCAGGTGTGATAGGACGTTTTTCAACACCCTGGACAATGTTCCACAGTCCTTTTGCAACCAATACATGTCGCATCATATAAGCCCATAACAAGTAGTTGGTACCATCCAACTTATCCTCAATAGCCAACATACAAAATACATCACTGCTTTCAACCATGGCCCTTGACTAAAATACCTTGATGCAGAAAATTGATTGTATCTCAAAAAATTGAATAGAACTGCCCAGACAAATTTTGCTAGACTATAGTAGACTTTGAGATGCTTATACTGGCGAACCAAAATTGGTATTTACCTTTGGCACAAAAAGACAAAATAGCCCTGAATATACGTACCAAATTTCGTGCGATTCTGAGACTATGATCGGAGGGGTGTCGACAATGCCCTAGATGAAGCGAGGACCTACTCTAATACCAATTGTTGGAGTTAGAATCTCTATGGAAGCACGCAAGCAACACAGGGAAGAAGAAGAAGCTTGGAGCACAACACACAATACTGAATGTATTACTAGAGAATGTACAAAGATAAGTAGCCCGTTAGGGCAATAAGCATATATACAAGCCGGGGAAAAAACCTCCTAAAGAGGGAAAAAAAGTATCCTGGCGGTCCTAGTGTGTTCACACATTTTGACTAGCCATGAAAGATTGATTTGCAACATGCATAATGGACCTATTTTGCCTGGATTGATCTTCCTGCAACAAAACAAAGACTAACTCCTCAAATGACAAGGCATTTGGATTGCCTTTCATCATCAACCGAAGAGTAGAAGTAAAAATCTGATATGAATCAGGAAGACCATTAAGAACAGTCTCCACAAGTGAGAACCTCATCAACAGAAATCAATTGTTCCTTCAAGTCTTTGATCTTTGCTAGAAAATTGTCCATAGAATCACCTTCATTCATGTGCTCACTCTCCAACTGTTTTCGAAGGTAAGCAACACGAGCCTCATTCCTAGCTTGGTACAATGTGGTAAGTGTATTCCAAGCATCCTTAGTTGTTTTGCAAGAGTGTATGTGAGGAATAATGGCACGTTTGACAAACAAAGCTATCAATGCATGTGCCTGGGCATCTCTGCCATCCCAACGAATTTTCTCTACAATAGGTGTGGAAGAAACATAAGCACGAACAGGAATATGCAGAATATCATCATCTTCGATACCTTTTGCATCAGCTTGAGTACCTGCAGTTGTAACAATTGCAAGTGTGATAGGACGTTTTTCAACACCCCGCACAATTTTCCACAGTCCTTTTGCAACCAATACATGTCGCATCATATAATCCCATAATGGGTAGTTGGTACCATCCAGCTTATCCTCAACAGCCAACATACGGAATACATCATTGCTTTCAGCCATGGTCGATGACTAAAATACCTTGATGCAGAAAATTGATTGTATCTCAAAAAGTTGAACAGAACTACCCAGACAAATTCTGCTAGACCTGACTTCGAGATGCTTATTCTGGAAAACCTAAATTGATATACACCTTTGTCACAAAAAGACAAAATAGCATGCACAAGCATTATGATAGTGCATTCGGAGGTCGAAACGAGCACAAATTGCGATTTCAACACCACAGAGCGAAGCAATTTTGATTTCGAAAACATGCTGAGTATGCTCACCAAAATTCGTGTGATTTTGAGACTGCAAGCATAGGAGTGTCGATGATGCCCTAGATGAAGTGGCGACCTGCTCTGATACCAATTGTTGGAGTTAGACGTCTGCGGAACCACGCGAACAACATAAGGAAGAAGAAGAAGCTTGGAGCTCAACACACAATACTGAATGTATTACCACTAGAATGTACAAAGATAAGTAGCCCATTATCCAGGGGAAAAAAACATCCTAAAGAGGGAAAAAAGTGCCCCGGCGGTCCTAGTGTGTTCACACACATCACTACCTAAATATATCAATAGATACGTGGTGAGAAGCCCATGAACACCTCAAATCATGAATGATCAAAGAGGAGGGTGAAATCTCTACTGTAGAAGAGCTCAAAGAAGAGCCCAAACCAGAAATCAAGATAGAAGTAGAGTCCACTCGCAAAACTTGTGTGGAAGTAGCTCACAAGAGGATAAACAAGGAGGTCAACAAGGAGCCATGAAAGGAGAAGCTCTTGAATGTTTAGGACACCCTCAAAGAGGAGAGACTTTGACACACTCCATGATTGTATGTACATATTAGGAGCCTCCCAAAGGGCATATCACTAGAGGCAGATACCACCAACATATGTTGACACTTGGGATATGAGAGCATGCCTTTCATAGGGGCATGGATGGCCGATAGATACACGACTCAACCTCAAGCACTAATTCTTCACATGAGCTTGAAGGAGATACATACCACCTTCTTCAAATGCCATTCAATACTACACGGAGTACTTGGAGGAGCCCTCTACATGGCCTCACAAGGATGCAGATAGACCACCAACATGCTTACATGCCATAGATCCCCCTATCACAATGAGAAGGGAGGAAGGCTTTTTACCGCGATGGTAAGGCCTTCATAGATAGATGCACTATCAAATAGGGCCATGCGGCCTATGAGGCAACACCACATCAGGAGTCATCACTCAAGGGAGCATTGTGGAACTACAATGGAGCACTTTGGGCATGACCAGACCAATTGGAGAAGATCCTAGAGACTCACAACTTTGCATGCATCACAAATACCCACAAGCGCCCAAAAGGGTCTCCCTCGTATTGTAGGTTTCCACTAGGAATCTGCATTTAGATCCATGATGAGATAGAGTAGAGCACAAGGGCTGGGGGCATCGCCATCATATTTAGACAGGAGATACAAAACCGAATTAGATCATGCACAAAGATGAGGAGGCATGATACATATGGGTCTGCGTGGAGATAGCACCGGAGAGTTGGCTTTACATTACCATCTGTTACTTTTCCACCACACGGATCTTGATATGTTGGACATGACAAGGAGCCAACTCAAGACAAAGGTTCACTCTATATCATACTTTCAAAGGGGATACTACATTATAGCATCCTAAGTGAAGTCTTCCTTATGAGGGACTTCAACAGCTCTACCCAATCACGAAAGTGTGAGTCTTATGACATAGAGCATCCACAGATCATTAGGGGTAGAGATCCAGAGGAGACGAGGACCGATGGAGTATCAGCGGAAATGGGTCGGGACCAAGGTAAGAAATAAAATCACCCCCCCTCACTCAAACATATATAAATATCGATGAATTTATCAAAGTATCTCATATAATAATTATAAATATTTTGATGAACTTTGATGACATTTTCCATTTCTAATATAGAGAAATTGGCGAATGAGGATGATAACTATGTGATAACCTCCCTTAAAACTATAGATATGTTTGAGTATTTGATATCATTCACTATGCTAAATCACCTATTCAGCTATCTTTCCTTTGAATATATATATATTCACACACATACATATATATATATATATATATATATATATATATATATATATATATATATATATATATATATATATATATATATATATATATATATATATATACACACACACACACAAAACACACACTTGAACATATGCATATCTACACACACATACATGCATGATGCACACACATACACTCATAATACACCATACACATACACACATTCACATACCTTGCTGCCTTAAATCTACATAATAAATTATCACTCCACACCTTGCCTATCTTCTTTGTACTCCATACTCATCTTTGCCTGCGCTCGCTTCATTCTTCTCCTTTTCTAATCTGCCAAATCAAGCAAAGTCTACACTTATAGCGCTGCCAAGAATCCTCTTTGTTCTCAAGCTCTCAAGAAGCCTCTTTGTTATCTCCTTGGAAAGCAATCACCTAGAAACCATCTGATTTTCTTTGTGAATAGGCTCGTTTTTCATCACAAAGGTTAAGAACAAACATTGCATAAAAATATGGTGCAAAAGAAGCGGTTTCAAAGGTTTAGCATGTATAAAAGGCAAAGATGCATTTAACTTACTATCTCTCATATTTTAAACAAACCATTTTGGCATATTCTTGAATGTTTGCCCTTTCATCAGTAAGTGCATAATATACATTTTGCATAAGTAATAGAATGAGTTGTACTCTCATTAAGATCTCGCATAGGTTGAGAAGTTGTCTTGTTAGGAATTAAATTTGTTTTCCGACAAATGAACGAGGCAACAAAGTCTCATAAATAAAATCCTTGAGTTGATTGATATTTTCTTAGCAGATGAAAGAAGAGGTTTGACTACATCATATACAAAAATTACATCTGGGTTAACCAAAATATGTCCGATTTGTAAGTGGAACAAATGATAAGCTTTGTTTCAAAAATTATACCCAACAAAAATACATTTTATAGCTTTATCATCCATTTTCATGCATTTTTTGTTAAGCAATGAGGCATATTTGGACAACCGAAACCATGTAGATAAGAAATAGATGATTCAAAGCCTTTTCAAGCCTCATAAGGACTGATATGCTAGAATGCTCTAGTGGGAAACATATAAGGTATACATGCAATACACATCATGGCTGCAAGCTATTAATTATGAGAAAATGCCTAACTTTTGGTCATACATCTTACCATTACCATGAAAGAACTTTTTGTTTCCAAGAATACGATTTTTTTGTTTCCACAATGCTATACATTAAGATTTTATCCCACATAAGTCGAAGAGCTAATTTCCAAAGCTATAAAGGATGCCAAGAAAGAAGTGGACTACACTCTCAATCGAGAGATCTGCAAACTAATGGATAAAATTAAAGAGATCAAGGAGAAAGTGAAGACAATAATGAAGGACTAGGACATGTGGCGAGCAGCCCATGATCTCTAAGAGAATTTTGAAGTTAAGGAACTACCTCTAACTCAATATTTCTTAGGTTTTTGTTTCGTTCACAATAACACTTCATGTTCTCATGCTTTGAATTACAGTTTTTCTTGGAAATTGAAAACTTTTTGATGGATCATCCATCCTTCTTTTCTAGGGTTTTCAAAAGAAAACCAATTATAATTACAATTGCTTGAATTTTCCATATTTAAGAGCTATTGGTTCTACTCAACCAATTTTTAGCAACAAGATCTTTTCCCTTCTCGTTTTTAGATTTTTTTTAATGAAGCTTTAAGTAGCTACCTGCAAGACTTTATACAAATTTATCTACTACTTAAGTTTAAGCATCCACTCATGTTTTTGGATTTCACCTTTAAGAAATCCCTTTAAGGATAGGTAGACTTTATATCTGACCTTCTAGAGACTTAATTATCATCATCATTGTTGTAGGCTACAGTTGGAACAACTAAATCTTTGACACTTTCCTTTGGATAAGTGTAACTTGTGCATGCTATTGTGGTTTACAACCACCTTTAGAGATCCCATATTTTCTAAACTTCAGCATGCCAAAAAGTTATTTTATAGACAACTTTCTTAGCTAATCATTTATATGCTAAAGATGTTTGCTCTTCTGTATCTAACCTATCAATTAGGCTTGATGGTTATGTCCTTTTCTCTAGAAAAATATACTTGAAGAGAAATTTAAGCTTCATCACATCTTAGATTCTATCTTTAGAATATCTTTCAAAAGGACATCATCATTTTCTTGTCCTAGCATATTATGAACTCGTACTTGTTTTGGGGAAGTTCATGGGTCAATGGAGATTGATTTCTTGGAACTTCTTTTGTTCCCAAAAGATAACTTTTTCTTGAATATGCTAGGAGAATGATTTGACTTATGAAATGTAAAACTTTACTATTTCATTTATATTCTTGTCTTTAGGAACTATCTCATTTTCTAAAGATTAATTTGTCTAGGTTTCATTTTAAGATGCAAACTAAAAATGAAATTTCAAAACTCTTCTAAAAAGAAGAGGTATTTCATAGTTTCCATGTTTTTTTTTGGCACATGCATCTTTATCATAGACACACAAATATTTTGAGCTTCAAAGTTCAATTTTTCTTTAAGTTCATCTAGTTTTCTTTTTTATCTCCATTACTCATTTGAATGGAATCAAGCGAGAGCTCTAATTTCAAAATGTTCATGGAACTTTGAAACTTTCTCAAGTTATCATCCTATTGGGGATGCTCAATACATTCTTTGGAATGTAACTTGGTTTTCTATTTTATAGTTACTTTTCTATGCAATTCATCTTTCATGCTTAATGTAAACTTTACATTAATTACTTGATATCTGCATATCCCTTTAGATAGGAATCTACTAGTTACTTGAGTTGTAAAGTTGCGGTCAGCATTACTTTGCAACTAGCTAGTTCCTTTTTTCTTCCCAAAATGTCAAGCTTGATCGTTACCAAGTAAGCTAACTATTAGAGAACTACATTCAATTATTTATTTAGCAAAAAATCATGCCCCTTATACATGCAAATCCATGTGCTTGCATGCAAATGTACATGCTTGCATGCATGTGTTGGCATGCTTTTGCATGCCCTAAACTAACTCAAGCATTTCTCATGCTTGTAATGCATGCACTTCATGCATCCACATTATGCACAATACATTATCGTTGCTTCTTTTTATTGTAACATGCTAGTGCACATGCTTGACTACATCATAATCTTTTTTGAAAATAAGGAAGCTAGTAATGTGAAAAATAAATTCGTTAAACTAAAGTTGTGCATTGAAAACATTATCTTGTAAAAGGAATGCATAAACATCCTTCTTTTCTACGCATGAAGTGGAAAATAGATTATGAATGCATGCAACTACTTTTTGGTGCTTGATTTGCTTTCACTACACTCATGTTTGTCTTTTTTAGCTTTCATTAAGGTCTTGAAGATTGTCTAATCATTATCCAAATTGAAGTCTTATATCATTCTTCAATGATGATTCTATGCAAGCAATATGAAAGCAAAAAGCAAACTAAAAATGAAATCAAGCATGAACTTTGGAAAATACTTAAATCCAAAAAATAGTTATATCCATCCCTTGCCTTGAGAAGAGCTATTATACTCATTGCTACTTCTCCAAAAGGTGACTAATGAGAACAAATTATGTGCCCAAGCATGCTAAATCTCCTCCATTTCTTTATATCTTTGTATCCTTGGACAACTTATAAAAAGAGCTTTCCAAGAAGCTAAACATCATAAAAACAAAAAGAGATGCTCAAGTAAAGAGCAGCATGCGTTCAAACCTGAATACCTCCTAGATCATCATCAACTACAAATAGTGTTTGAAGTGGCTATTTTGAATGCTTCCCAATGTTATCTTGGAGATATATCCTCTACTTTGAATGTATATACTTGCTCATTGGGTTCCATCTTTTCTAAGAATATTTATGCTCCTTTCCTCATGCTTCTCATGCTTCTTGATGCTCACAAGTAATCCATCAAAAGCTTCAAGCATGCTTCATCATAAAGCTCATCTTGATCCTTCCTTTGGGCTCATAATATATTCTTCTCCATTGTTGACTTGGAAATGGCATGTGTTTGCCTCTCTTGTTCTCACATCTTGAGGTGCTTCTTCATCTTCTTTGAGACCCCAAAGAAGAGAAGATATTCTCTAGTATAAGAGTGGAAAGTCTCCCCATATGCGATATTCTAGAAAGGTAATATATCCATCAACAATTTGAATATTAATATCTATAAAAGAGAAGAGCATGAGATAATCTTATCATTTTCATGCTTCAAAGAATAGCTCTAAGAACTTTCCAACTTTGTCATCCTGTACACATTTTTGTTGTGGTGACAAAGAATAAGTAATACATGGTGCTTGGATAACAACTGAGTGGAAACAAAATGGCTAAGTCAAATGATTGTGAAGTAACAAGTTATGTGATCGAATCTCATTCCTCTTATATCATAGCATGGATGATACTGCCCCCTTTTTGCCAAACATATATGCGTGCATCAATTTGCAAAGGCTTCTTATGATAAAAGACAAGTTATTGGATGTCTCAAACATATGCAAATGGGTGGCAAAGTGGCTAACACAATTGATTACATAGGCTTGGGTCATAGGTTTGAATCTTGTTAACTCATGAACCCATCCAAATATAAACGTGGTCAGATTGTTTACAAAAATAGTTCCTCCATGTGCTTGAGAGATGATTCTACTTCCAAACTTATGCTTGTATATATAGGTCATGAGGACTCAATCCCTTTGATTCAAAGCCACTCTTTAAAAGAGCAAATTTACTTGAGAAACACTCTTTAGAAAAGTGGCTTTAGTTGAGAGCCACTCTTATTATGTCAATCCACACCATCCTTTTGTGGACTCATTCTCCACCACCTTTTTTCTAGAAAAGTAAACATTAGAAAGAATGGTCCGCAATACTCAGGATCATAGAGGTCGTGGGAAAAACCCTATTCTTTGCAGGAATTGAACCCAAGACCATCTCCTTGCACCCTTAAGACTTAACCACTAAGCTAGGTGGATTCCTTGTAGTAGATGGCATATGAACCTTTGCTTAAGTCTAGTCTTGAGTGGCCAAACATACTAGAAACCAAACGGTGTTTGAATTCATATCTATCACAACCAATTAGAAACTCATATCATAAAATTTACTTTAGATTTTAGGAGGGAGGAGTGTTGGAGGTCGAAACTTAGTTCATTTTTTTTGGCTAGAAAGAGAGAAAACAATTTGTGATGTTTTGAAGTAAGCGACATGTCAAAGCAAACTTAATAATAAGTGAAGTGGGCTACCAAATTCCCCAAATCACCCTCAAAGTGCCTACTTGTACATGAAAAACCACCTCTCAGAAAATATGTACATAAGAAAATTTATTGTAATTTTCCTGTACATTTGTGCTTGAGGAGTAATTCAATAACTCTTGAGCTTTTAATATTATTTTTTTGCACTCGAATAAGGCACCAATGAGGATTTTAAAAGCTATTTTTAAATAGGTTAGATATAAGAGTGTGAACATTAAGGTCCCTTTTTAAAAGAGGCCTATGAAAGTGAAATCACACTCATTTGCAATTTTTTTTCTTCTTGCTCATTCTCTCTAATCCATGTGAATTTATTGGCATCTTCTTGCTTGTGAGTGAAACTTACTTTCATGCTTGCAAGTGTGTGTGCACATGTATGTGTGCATGATTTCTCTCTCTTGTGTGTGTGTGTGTGTTTACATGTGTAGCTAAGATCTCCATAACAATTAAAACTGACATTGTATTTGTATCATGCTCACAATTCTACATCGAGCATTATCTTGTGTAGCATTTTGAACTTGTGGATGTTGGAGATACATGTGATGTTATTCTCTATTAATAAGATGTGGAGTGCTTGGTTTATATATGAATCATAAGAATTTCCATTTACTTTACTATCTCTTAATTCAAGGAGTTTATGCATAGCCCATATCTCGAGCATTGCTAAGTGGCTAAGTGCATGTTTCACAACTTAAGATACATCCTTGTTGCTTTATCTTTAGGGAAATTAATATCATTGTGTTAATATGCTATTTTGGACTAAGGTAGTTTGGTTCCTATGTCACACATGTGTCCAAAAACGTTTTTTCTTTTATTATTGGCAGTTCATGCATAAATTGGTTGTGCAAGAAGAGCCTATTGTGCTCACTTGTAGTTGTGGGGCTAATTATAAGGAATATCCTTTGTTGAAGGCATCAATTTATACAAGGTGTGTACACATGATAACGTTTGATAACTTCTGATCACAAAGGCTCTACCATGTGAGGAGTTTGAAGCTTTTTGTAAAGGTTTGTGCCAACTCTATTTTATGGATTGTTCACAATCTGCATAACTAGACAATGTTGATATATTTAGGTAGTGATGTGTGTGAACACTCTAGGACCGTCGGGGCACTTTTTTCCCTCTTTAGGAGGTTTTATTCCCCCGGCTTGTATATACGCCTATTGCCCTAATGGGCTACTTATCTTTGTACATTCTCTAGTAATACATTCAGTATTGTGTGTTTATGCTCCAAGCTTCTTCTTCTTCCTTGTGATGTTCGTGTGCTTCTGCACACATCTATCTCCAACAATTGGTATCAAAGCAGGCCGTCACTTCATCTAGGGCGCCGTCGACACTCCTTCGTTTACAGTCTCAAAATCGCACGAATTTTGGTGAGCATATTCAAAATGTTTCCAAGATCAAAACTGCTTCGCTTTGTGGTGCCGAAATCGCGATCTGAGCTCGTTTCGACCTCCGAACGCACTATCGCAGTGCTTGTGTAGGATATTTTATCTTTTTGTGCCAAAGGTATATACTAGTTTCTGCTCGCCAGTTTAAGCGTCTCGAAGTCTGCTACAGGTCTAGCAGAACTTGTCTGGGCAGTTCTGTTCAACTTTTTGAGATACAGTCCATTTCTGCATCAAGGTATTTTAGTCATCGGCCATGGCTGAAAGCAGTAATGTATTCCGTATGTTGGCTGTTGAGGATAAGTTGGATGATACCAACTACCCATTATGGGCTTATATGATGCAACATGTATTGGTTGCAAAAGGATTGTTGAACATTGTGCAGGGTGTTGAAAGACGTCCTGTTACACCTCTGACTACACGTACTGCAAATACAGGTGCTGGAGCTGATGAAGATGGTGTCGACGATGATATTCTACAGATTCCTGTTCGTGTTGCTGTTTCTGCTGCACCTACTGCAGAGCAGATTTGCTGGGATGGCAGAGATGCCCAGGCACATGCATTGATAGCTTTGTCTGTCAAACGTTCCATTATTCCTCACATTCGCTCTTGCAAAACAGCTAAGGATGCTTGGGATACACTTACCACATTGTACCAAGCTAGGAATGAGGATCATGCTGCTTACCTCCGAAAACAGTTGGAGAGTGAGCACATGAATGAAGGTGATTCTATGGACAGTTTCCTAACGAAGATCAAAGACTTGAAGGAACAATTGATTTCTGTTGATGAGGTTATACTAGATAGCTCACTTGTGCATACCGTTCTGAATGGTCTTCCTGATTCATATTAGAGTTTTGCTTCTACTCTTCATTTGATGATGAAAGGCAATCCGAATGCCTTATCATTTGATGAGTTAGTCTTTGTTCTATTGAAGGAAGATCATTCCAGGTAGAACAGGTCCATTATGCGAGTTGCAGATCAAGCTTTCCTAGCTAGTCAGAAGGGTAAAGGAAAATGGAGCTCTTCAAGTAGTAAGCAGAAATCTGCTAATTTTGCATATTCGAAGAAGGAAGATAAAGATGAGAAGAAATCAGAAAAGCAAAAATTGTTTTGTAAGTACTGTAAAGGGAATGATCATATCATAAAGAACTGTCCAAAACTGGCTGCTAAAGAGGCAAAGAAGAAAGAGGTTGGAATGGTTGTTGTAGAGGCCTCTACACCAAAAACAGAGTCTGCAAATCTTGTGCAGGAAGAAGAATGGGCGTTTACTACTGTCTGTAGTTTTGACCCATCTTCTTATGAGCAGTGCATGTCTGTAGTAGACTCAGATGTTTGGTATTTTGACAGTGGGGCGACCAAACATATTACCTCGCAGTGGAGTTTCTTCTCTTCACTCGAGCCTGCCCCTACAGGGAATACTGTTACATGCGCCAACAACTCCTCTTATCCTGTTATGGGAGTTAGTAAGATCATTTTGACCACTATTGATGGTAGTTCTTTCACTTTGTCAGATGCTTTATTTGTGCCAGGGATAAAAAAGAACCTGTTATCAGTTTTTGCATTAGCCAAGATTGGCTTGGTTGTGAAATTTGTTGATTACAGTTGTACAGTTCATGATCTGTCAAATGGCGATGTGATTATGGCTTCTTGCATTTTATGTTGTGGGCTGTATAAGCTCATAGACTATAAAAGATCTGTAAATGATTTGGCATGTGCAGTAAATGATTCATAGGCTATGTCAGATGCAAAGCTTTGGCATGCACACTTTGGTCATCTGAATTTTGCTAGTTTGCTACGCCTGCAGAAATCTGAAATGGTGTCCTCATTGCCCAAACTTAAGGTACCTGGAAAACATGTTTGTGAAGGCTGTATTTTGGGCAAAATGCAGCATTCATCCTTTCCAAAAGATGGTTCAGTTCGGGCTACTCAGAAATTGCAACTTGTACATTGTGATGTTTGTGGTCCTATGCAGACACCTTCTTTTGGGAATTATCTTTACTTCGTGACTTTCATCGATAATTTTTCTAGGCATGATGGGTATATCCATTGAAGGCAAAGTCCAAAGTGTTCATGTGCTTCAAACAGTTTTTGGTTTTGGCTGAAAATCTGTCAGCATGTAAAATGGGCACCCTCCATTCTGATCGAGGGGGAGAATATATGTCTTATGATTTTAATGCATTTCTGGCTGAACGTGGGATAAAACATTAGTGTATAGTGCCGTATACACCTCAACAGAATAGAGTTGCTGAATGGAAGAACAGGTCTCTCACGGAGATGGCGAGGTGTATGGTCAAGAGTCAGGCTTTACCTCATAGTTTCTAGCTTGAGGCTGTCATGTGTGCAGCATATGTACTGAACAGGTGTCCCACTAAAGCACTGCAATCTATCACTCCATATGAGGCTTGGCATGATCGCAAGCCATCTATTGCTCATCTGTGTGTTTTTGGTTATTTGGCATACGCATTAGTGCCTGAACAACATCATAGAAAATTGGATGATAAAGCAGTAAAATGTATTTTTGTTGGGTACAGTTTTGAAAGTAAAGGCTATCTTCTGTATCATCCACAGACTAAATGCATTCTGGTTAGCCGTGATGTTTTTGTGGAAGATGCTATTCAACCATTGCTTTCATGTACTAAGGAGACATCTGTTAGCTCCAAAGACATGTATGATACTTTGATGCCTCTTTTTATAGGTGGACAGTCTAGTGCTGGTCCTAATGAGGCAACTTCTCAGCCTTTGTAGGTTTCATGTGATGATGTAGATCATTCCATTTCTGATGCAGATTTATATGATGCACTAGTTGATGAGAGAGCTGATATTGAGCAGGCAAAAACTATGCAAAAATGGCTGGTGTAGACTTTGCGTGAGAGCAAATTAGATGCACCTCTATCATATCATACTCGTTCAGGCTCTCATAGTGCCTCTTTTGCATCATATTTCTATGATATGGCTGCATCTAGTCTCTGTGATGAGAATGAGCCTGTTTTGTTTGATGAAGCACAAAATTCAAAAAATTGGATGGCTGCTATGCAATCTGAATATGATGCAATAATGAAGAATGGTACTTGGTCTTTATGTGACTTGCCTCCTGGCAAGAAGGCCATTGGCACTAAGTGGGTATACAAGCTGAAGCATAAACCTGATGGTACAGTTGACAGGTATAAGGCTAGGCTTGTTGCAAAGGGTTATGCACAGGAAAGAGGCATTGAATTTGATGAGACCTTTGCACCTACATGCCGTATGACTACTGTTCAGAGCATTTGTGCACTTGCAGCCCATCATGGTTGGAATGTACATCAGTTGGACATTAAAACTGCATTTCTGAATGGTGACTTGCATGAAGAAGTGTATGTTTTTCAGCCTCGCGACTTTGTGCAGAAAGGGCATGAAAACCAGGTGTGTAGGTTAAAGAAGGCATTATATGGTTTAAAGCAAGCACCACGTGCTTGGTATGAGAATATACATGCCTATCTGATTACACATGGTTTTGAGAACAATCCAAGTGAAAGAATCTTATATGTTAAGCGTGCTAATGATGTGCTTCTGATCATTGTTGTCTATGTTGATGACATGCTGCTCACTGGTCCTATTGAGAAGCATATTGCTGATTTTAAGGCTGATTTGCATGCCTCATTTGAGATGTCTGATTTGGGGCATTTGCATCACTATTTGGGCATTCAATTTATGCAAGTTGATGGTGGAATGGCTTTGTGTCAAACGAAATATATTGACACATTATTGGAGCATTTTGGCCTTGAAGACTGTAAGCCTATTTCCATTCCTATGGAGATAGGTTTACGATTGAGTCTTCATGATGCTAGAGATGCATTTGATGCTGTTCTCTATCAGCAGGCTATTGGATGCTTGATTTACTTATGCATTACTCGGCCATATATTTAGTTTGCTGTCTCACAGATGAGCAGATTTATGCATTGCTCAGGAGTCAAGCATTGGCAGGCGGTTAAGCGCATCTTTCGCTACTTGAGTGGTACTCGGCTACTTGGGTTGTTTTATCCCAAGGGGGGATCACTACCGCCACATTTGCATGCTTTTTCTGACTCTGATTGGGCTGGTTTCTATGACACTCGTGTGTCCACTAGTGGCTTTTGCTTCATGCTTGGTAGCTCATGTATATCTTGGTTGAGCAAGAAGCAGCCTACTGTGGCCACTTCCAGTTGTGAGGCTGAGTATAGGGTAGCTTTCACAGCTATTGTTGAGTGTGTGTGGCTCAGATGCCTTATGGCTGATTTGGGTGTTGGTCAGAATTCTGCCACCACTATCTTCACTGACAGTCAGAGCACATTGGCAGTTGCAAGGAACCTTGTGTTCCATGCTCGCACTGAGCACATTGAGGTGCATTATCACTATGTCAGGGAGAGGTTCTCTGCTGGGGAGATCAGCTTGGCATATGTGCCCACACAGGAGAACATTGCAGACCTTTTCACGAAGGCTCTGCCGAGGGAGAAGTTTGAAGCTTTTCGCAAAGATTTGGTCTTACTTCCATTTGTGGAGTGACTTCCTCATAGCTTGGCACTTCCTTATACATGAGTGCCAGCTACTTATTCACCGCATCACTCCCAAGGGGGATTTGTTGATATATTTAGGTAGTGATGTGTGTGTACACTCTAGGACCGCCGGGGCACTTTTTTCCCTCTTTAGGAGGTTTTTTTCCCTCGGCTTGTATATATGCCTATTGCCCTAATGGGCTACTTATCTTTGTACATTGTCTAGTAATACATTCAGTATTGTGTGTTTGTGCTCCAAGCTTCTTCTTCTTCCTTGTGTTGTTCGCGTGCTTCTGCACACGTCTATCTCCAATAGACAATTCCCTTTACAAGAGCACCAACTCATATATTCTTGCATCAAACCTAAGGGGCATATGATATTACACTACGATAGTTATGTCTATAAGTAGAAGTAGGGATGTCGAGGTGTTTTTTTCCTCTTTGAGGTTGACGAAGATAGAGCTCATATATGTGGAGGATTGAAGTATAGATTGAAGCATAGATTGAAGAAAGATCTTTCTATACTTTCTTCTATGAATACATAAATAATGCTAATTAGTGATACGATTATGAGACCTTTATAACAAATAACCTATAAACACGTTTAATGAAGGATATGATTCACGAGCTTAATGTACGGTCTAAGTATTTTGGAAAATTATACTTATGGTTTATCTCCAAACAATTTTTAAAAACTTTTGAGGACTTTATTACCTTTTTAGGGGTTTGTTAATGTATAAACATATCAAAAGGAAGCATGGGTCTCAAAGGGATGGATGTGATCTTGAATTTTGTGTGGATAAAGAAGATTTTCCCAAAGCTTCATTTCATCATACATATTAGATTGCAAAACTTTAGGACAAGATAATGATGATAAACTATCAACTAAAGTCAGTTGTATGTTTTAGAAAAGATTAGAAGTTAAAATCCTACCTCATCAAGCTTCTAGAAGCTTTACATTTAGTTAGTTTAGATACATATATGATCAATTGAAGTAATTAATATAAATAGTAATTAGGATTCGCGATGTATTGATTAACACTTTGGACTTTGGGTTGTGAACTCGAGGGTTCAAAATCCAAAGTCCAAAGTAATTACTATCTATAAATTATTAATTAAAGTAATTAATATAGAATAATTTAGAGATAGTAATTAGGATTCACGATGTAGTGATTAACACTTTGGACTTTGGGATGTGAACTCTAGGGTTCAAAATCCAAAAGTGTGACAAGATGTTAATGCTTTGCAAAGTGAGGGATAAGAGGTCCAAGTTTTGTGGATTTGTTCATTTCAAATTTGAGGCTTAAATGAGAAAGTAGGTCGATGATCAAGTTTCAAGAGAAAAACTAGAAATAGCAAAAAAGCAATGAAGAATTTTTTAGAGCTATTGAAGAGGTTGCATGCATCTTCTCTTTTCATGTTAGTCTCTATGTAGTGTGTAAGCGACCTTAATACTAGTGTTGTACTTGGACACTTTAGTGTCCTAAAAAAGAGACAATATTTGATGAATTTTCTAGATTACTAGAAGGAACCATTTATAAATGTAACTATGGAACATGTTAGCATAAAGCTTAATATTTCTAGAGAAATATATTTTTCATTAAAGGATAGAAACAGTAAGATTCATTCACTAATTTTATGATGCTAATTTCAATATTGACGCAAAAATTACAGTGATGTATGTTAGTGTTGATTTTTTATTAAAATCAAGGTCTCGTAATTTTCATTGTTGTAAATGCCATAAAATCTCTTATTTTATATATGTAAACACTTTTCCATCCATCATCAGAGATTTTTAATGATTTTAACTAGGTTTATGGCATAAAAAATTAATTGCAGATGTGTCATGACAATATTATCATCTACAAATTCTTTTGCAAAGTGATGGTATGAATATGAACCTATTTTTATTGTCAAGGTACTATTTGATAATCCTAAAGCTATACATTTTTTTTTGAGAACCTTAGGAGTCAAATTTCTATGTTCTTTATCCAAGTTAAACAATACTACTATTTTTCTATGTTAAGAAAAGGTCACTTGATGAGCAAATATTACATATGCTAGATGATTAATGTAAATATGCTAGTTTTTTCTTTATAAACTAATATAATGTTTATAGAATTGTTTTGAATGATATTATATTCCTCATAACATTGAGTAAAGCTATTTTTTAAGGATGAATTTTATTCATGACAGAGTGGAATATGGCTATTGAATAAAATATTGAGATTGTTAGTGGTATGTGACATAGGTACAAAAGTTATTGGTTCAAAGACATGTAGCATATTCTTATGACACTATATGATGGTTTTTGAAATAAAAAACCAGCCATTTTAGTGTTTTCATGCATCAATAACTTATAAAAAGCTCCTACAATGTATAACTATACAATGAGCACCCTATATTGTAGTAAATTTCTTATTATAAAAATGATTTTTCTAATTCGCAAGACTTGGCTTAGATGATTATATGACTTTACATTAACATTAGAAAAATTATTTCAACATGAGATTTTTTTTTCTATGGAGATATTTCATTCTTCTCAAATGTAAGTCTAAAAAATGGTTTTTTTAAGCATATTCAATTATTTCTATGTTTTGAGTCATCAAAAAGGGTCTCTCTCTCTCTCTCTTTCTCTCTCTCTCTCTCTCTCTCTCTATATATATATATATATATATATATATATAAAGAGTTTCGACAAGCACCCTATCCTTCGACTTTAACTTTGAAAATACAACTATATAGGTGAACTCACATAGTATCCGCGGGACCTCCCATATCCCACAAAGGAGGGGTTAGACTCGATTACAAATGGTTTAAATTAGCTAGAGCCATTACATGTCCAATGCAAGAGTTGAACTCTGGACTTCCATCTCAAGAGGCCAAAACTTTACCAAACAACATACAAACATAGACAAAAAGAAAAGTATATATACATATATATATATATATATATATATATATATATATATATATATATGTATCTATATGTTATATCTTATAGAATGTCTACGCATAAGTTTTTAAAGGGTTTGAAAAGTTTTTCAAACTTTTATTTGATTATTACGTCCGATTTTCTTTTAATTTGTTAGAAAAAAATAGAGTGTAGTGTCTTTTTTGGTAGAACACTCGTGTTAAACTATATGCAAAATTTTAAAGATCGCTAAGGCTTGGTGCCTTTCTTCGCCTCATGTAGTATAGGATCCATTTCGCATCACGATTCACAATGTGAATGCAAGCGGATATATTTTCCCGCCACATAACTAAACGATTCCCGCCTTTTTTCGGCCTTCGGGATTCATTCCGCGAGCCGTAGTGCTAGAGCGTGAGATCTGCATCCACGCTCTGTAGTTGTAACGCAGAGAGAGCGAGAGAGAGAGAGAGCAGTCATGGACGTGAATCAGGAGACGCAGCTAGCTCACAAGCGACTATTCATGGATTTTCTGGACCAGGATGTAAGTCATTAGCTACAATTTTTTCGCTCTGTGTGTTTTAAGGAACTCATCAAGAGCTACGTTGAACTCCCCATCCGAAGAATCGACGCTCACATTGGGAATTCCTGGCAAGATGTTGGCGATCCGGGAATAGGAGACCTTGAAATCAATGGTTGTGGTAATTGCGCAACCATCATGCGCAAATAACCTTAGAACATAGCCGCAGTGTTGTTCTGTCGTTGTGGATTCCACGAGGTTTAGATTTGTTAGCAGAACTTTTCAGCTTTATTTGCACGGTTCCTCTGCCTGTTTCAGCTCCCTGACTCGCCATCACTCCGCGTCATGTAGTCTTCGTGTTCTGAATGGTCGGGGTGTTTCTGCAAGTGGGTATATCAGAATTTTGATTTCATTAGCTCTAATAGATAATTTGGTGGCTAAATTTATGGTGATCTCCTTGCTGTTTCCGTTGTAAACAAATTATCATTTGGGCGTCTTCTAACTGCCTTCATGCACATGATTCCCTGAATCGCGTCGTTGTTTTTTGGGACGCCAGATTGGCCAAGGTGTTTACATGGACAAAATTCGAAGCATGATTGCTCAAGGGAAGCACCGTCTACTGGTCGACTTGGCTGACATGCGGAACTTCAGTCATGATTTGGCCCGCAGGTAACTAAGTTTAAGCCATATTCATCCATTTATTTCCAGATATGATGTTGTAGCATCTGTATCTTCTGCTTATTATGTGTTGAAGGGATCGTGTGTTTATATTTCTTTGCCCTCCCGGACAGGTACGTGTCCATTACTGATGTTAGGCTCTATCTGCGGCCAATTCATGTTTTACACACTTCATCTTTGTAACGTTGTATAACCTTTTATATTGCATGTATACACGTAAGCTGCCCTTGTTCGTAACACATTTGATGTGCATTTCTGTGCACGACTGCACACTAACAGATGCAAGTAGAGAGATTGTGTTGGGCACTGTAGATTTTGGTGCATTTCGTGTATGATTGTGCTTAAATATGTTGGGAGAGACAGAAGAGAGTGAGAGAGCAATTTTGTTCAGGTTAATACAGCATCCTAGTGAGTACATGCAACCTTTCGCTGATGCTCTTGATGAAGTAACTCGAAGCATAGATCCTAAATATCTGCAAGAGGAGGAAGAGGTTCAAGTCGGGTTTGAAGGCCAGTTCGGTTTCCACAAGTTAACTCCTCGGGAGCTGCTTGCTCCTTTTATCGGGACTCTTGTCTGCGTGGAAGGAATTGTAACAAAGTGTAAGATGTGCTTGACTTTTCTATCAGATTCCACTTGTGGATGCATGTTATTTTAGTCTGTGTCTATATGTATGTACATGCGTGCATACATACTGATACATTTATATTCACACTCTTTTTCATGCATATACATCTATGTATGTATACGCACATATATACGTACATTTACAGATACATGTACTTTATCTGTAGACAATACATGGATGTACTTGTCACTGGCGTATGCTATACACATATGAGCACTGGAGACGAACTCATGTCTGTGTATTCATCTCCAGAGCTCATCTACGATGCATTGTGTTCTGTATTCTTGAAAGTTTTCATTTTCGATGGATTGACTTCCATATTCTTACAGGTTCTTTAGTCAGGCCCAAAGTAGTGAAGAGTGTACATTATTGTCCAAGTACCGGCGATTTCACTGCTAGGGAATATCGAGATATCACTTCCAACACAGGCCTCCCTACCGGATCTGTGTACCCAACAAGGGTAAGCGATGGACGTTAAGACAGCATGGGAGAATTTGTTATTTCATTTACTTATAGCTTCTATTCGTATCTTTTTTCTCAGGATGAACTCGGTAACCTTTTAGTTACAGGATGAACTCGCTTACCCTTGTTGTGTACCCAACAAGGGTAAGCGATGGACGTTAAGACAGCATGGGAGAATTTGTTATTTCATTTACTTATAGCTTCTATTCGTATCTTTTTTCTCAGGATGAACTCGGTAACCTTTTAGTTACGGAGTTTGGCCTCTGTAAATATAAGGATCACCAAACTATTTCAATTCAAGAGATGCCAGAAAATTCTGCTCCTGGTCAGCTGCCTCGCTCGATTGATGTAATTGTTGAAGACGACTTAGTGGATGTTTGCAAGCCTGGAGACCGTGTGATGGTTGTGGGTATCTACAAAGCTCTTGCCGGCAAAACAAAAGGAAGTGTAAATGGAGTATTCAGGTACTTGTTTCTATACAGTTTTGAGCGAAGCAAATGCTCTATTGCCATGACTGTATCCGATCATCTGTTTATTTCAGAACAACCATTGTTGCCAACAACATATGCCAGTTGAACAAGGAGATCAACACTCCGATTTTTACGAACGAGGACATTAAGAATATCAAGAAGATTGGGAATAGGCAAGATGCGTTCGACTTATTAGGCGAGTCACTGGCTCCGTCAATTTGTGGGCATGGCTGGATAAAGAAGGCTGTTGTCTTGCAACTTCTCGGTGGTGTGGAGAAAAACCTCAAGAACGGAACTCACATTAGGGGGTACGTGATAGCATGGTGGTGACTCTCTACTTTAGTTGCAGTGGTAGCTTACATCTAACGCCTCTTTTTCGAAATTGTTAGTGATATCAATATGATGATGGTCGGTGACCCCTCTGTGGCAAAGTCTCAACTACTGAGGGCCATTATGAATATTGCTCCTCTTGCAATATCTACTACAGGACGTGGGTCTTCCGGAGTCGGTTTAACGGCTGCAGTGACTTCTGATCAAGAAACTGGTATGTTAGGAAATTTTGTTGATACAGATCTCCAATTGTTTTCTGTCTTACATGTGAATCATGCAGGAGAGAGAAGATTGGAAGCAGGAGCAATGGTCCTTGCTGACAGGGGCGTTGTGTGCATCGACGAGTTTGATAAGATGAATGACCTAGACCGAGTTGCGATTCATGAGGTGATGGAGCAACAAACTGTAACAATTGCTAAAGCTGGCATACATGCCTCATTGAACGCTCGGTGTAGTGTTGTTGCTGCTGCAAATCCTATTTACGGCACTGTAAGTTATTTGCATTCCCTTCCCTCTTAGCGCCAACGGGTGTCTAGATATATTGCGCACGAGCACGAACTTCTTATAATCTCTTATTGATCCTTAGAATGGCTACAGTATGACAGGTCTATTTCCCCTACGAAAAACATCGGTCTTCCCGATTCTCTACTATCTCGGTTCGATTTGCTGTTCATCGTCCTTGATCAAATGGATGCCGAAATTGATCGTCAAATTTCTGAACATGTTTTAAGGATGCATAGGTATCGACCTGCAGGAGATAGTGGAGGTACCGTTTTGCATGTCTCTTTTATGCTAAGCGAATTCAACTGGTCAGCTCAAATGGGCACATGTTGAATCTTTGAAAGTGTTGTTTTCCAGGATTGCTTATCTCGGATGGTGCTTCCAGAAATGTAGACGATGAGGATGCTGAAGTTACGGCAGCTATTTTTGTGAAATATAACCGGTTGCTGCATGGAGAAAGAAGAGGCAAAAGTAAACGGGAGACTCTGACCATTAAGTTCTTGAAGAAATACATTCACTATGCGAAGAGCAGGCATCAGCCTGTTCTTTCTGATGAGGTGGGTACTGAAATTTTGCGCATTATGCCTGAAGTCCTAAGTAGATGCCATGGCAGCTAATCTTATCCATCCACCAGGCTTCAGAGCAGATAGCATCTGCTTATGCCGAAATGCGGAATGCTGGAGCAGAGAACAAGGTATTCGGTCTTTTTCTGTACCATGATAAGCTTTATTCGGTGAAAGAGCCTCAAAGCTGGATTACGCCTTCTAATAACAGGCGGGTGGAGGGACTCTTCCTATTACTGCACGTACTTTGGAGACAATTATTCGGCTGTCCACCGCGCATGCTAAAATGAAGTTACGGAACCAGGTAACGTCAGCGGACGTTGATGCAGCTTTGAAGGTTCTTAACTTTGCGGTGTACCATAAAGAGTTAACAGAGATGGAACAAAGAGAGCAAGAGAGGGAAAGGGAACTAGATCGAAAGCGTCATGCTGAAGGTGGGCCTGTGGAGGATGATGACAATGAACCAGAAGGTCATGGAGACAGGTTTGTGATATCATTGAAACTTATGCTCATGGCTATGGATTTAATCATTATGAAGAAATGGCTTTATCAGTGGCTTTTCATCCACGCAGGCAAACCCAGCGAAGGCAGAGGCGCAGAAGCACTGCAGAGTCTCCATCGAGGACTGGGGCAGGTGATACAAACGAAGATGGTGTGTGGCGTACATCTGATTCTGTCGAAGAAATCGATATCTCTCCAGAGAGGTAGGTCGTCGTTCACAATGATTGCTTTCGTGACGATGGAAGTTTACAGTGAAGTTAATACGCTGATGCTGTTCTGATAACGCCATTGCACATGATTGCAGGCAAGATAGGTTCAATGCTTCCTTCAGTCAGCATATGATGAGTAACCGGCTCGATCAAATATCGTTTAGTGCAGTCACATCTGTAGTAAACACTGGCAATCCAAATCCCTTCACTCGTGAAGAAATTGAATTACTGTTGCAGGTAAATCATAATGGTTTAGATTGTTCAAGTTTGAAAGTTTTGATGTCATCTCTAGCCAATAACCATCAATCTGCATCTTCCGTGCATTACTTCTGTCAGAGGCTTCATGCTGCAAACAGGGTTATGGTGGCAGGAGATACGATTCACCTTGTTTGATGCTTCAAGAAGGTTGGTGTCATGCTATAGTGAGGGTTAAAATTGGATGTGGCATAGGCTGTTCTTCTTATATCTGCTAAGCTGTATCACAAGGGAGACTGAGATAATCTGAGTGGAGATAGAATGTAAACTCCAGGTCGGGGTAAGGCATTCCATGTCTGCTGCATGAGGCAGTGCTGCTATACAAGGTTGAATCTTCTGTATACATGTTTTGAGTGCTCTTTCGAATGTCAAAGAACATGTTTGAAGCGAATTTCTCGTTAGACAGTATTGAGAGATACTACATGCAAAACATAGGCCGTAAAAAATGCTGCTCCCTTGAACATTTACACATCTCTGTATCGGCGATGGTGGGTCTTGGTACTTATTTACCTGAGCCACCTGAATTAGTAACATGTGGCTTTGTGTCTTGAAATATTTGCTTCATTCTCTGATGTTCATTGCTCGATGGTGTAAAGGATACAGGTGAAAAATTACTTCTTGACGATCAAAAGCAGTGAGGCCAACCGACCGTTCGGGTCGCCCATTTTTAAACACACGGTTCAATCGATTGGGAAAGCAATCATTTTTTAAACTATTTTCATGCATAAAATTTACACAACCGATTGGGAAAACGGTTCAATCAAGCCCAGGTTCTTATTAAATTACACAAACACAAACTGGACGTTCTTTTTTTTTTGTTTAAGTTTGTGATTTGTGTAAAAAGATTACAATACGTATGTCTATTTCTTTACAATTTATTGTTAATATTTTTTTAGTTTTGTTACATGGATGTAATCTTGATGAATAGAAATTGGATAGACACTTCAAATTTGGTGGTCAAATTATCATGTGCCTAAATTTAAGCTAACTTAAAATCTAATCATCAGATCATCATGTGCATTTGATACAAGTTTTTTAATTTTTTTTTAGTTTTCTTCATATGTATTTAATTTCAAAGATACACACACTCGACCTCATAAAGTAGAGGTGCCCATATGGATACTTTTGGATGATACACCACACCCGTTTGTTCGATAACATTGATGGTTTGTCACATGAGCTTGATTTAAAAGCTTTAATTTGTTTGAGTTCACATAACTTAGTGGTTTTATGCCTTGAGTCTTTTGGGAGGAAGTCTTGAGTTCAAGTATTGGCTGGACGGATGCCTCTACCTTAAGAGGTTTGGTGTGTGAGTGTGTTTCCAATTCATTGTACTCCCAATAAAAAAGCTATAATTTTATTGAGTCATTCGGAAGACCCCCTTTGGGGCATGGGAGTGTCGGTACAATTGATGTGTAATACCATCATCGATAAGGCCCCTATGGGGCAGGGAGGGTCGGTACAATTGATGTGCTAATACCATCATTGACAAGGCTTTGGTTTCGCCGCCCTATATGAAAGGTATGCACAAGCATTGTGCCATTGGAATACAAGGCTGGGGCAATTTTGTTGTCGTCCTCCATGAACTCAACCTCAGTGTGAATAGAAATTGGTAAGCCCGTCCACATGGCCGTCCATGATTGCAACATATCTATAAGGAGAACAGAGATCTGTCGTGTGTGAATTGGGCCAAATATGCGTTGTTCCAAGTGGAACCAGTGTTTGGGAAAATCCAAAACAAAACTAGATATAATACCCTTTTCATGTGGACCTAAAATAAAGTAGAAGTTTTCCACTATCATCAAATTTTAGAAGGCATAATAAAGCTAAACTAATGGATATCTTTATTCGTGGGCTCTAGCACAAAATCACTATCACATGAAAATACATGTTCATAGACATGAACAACTAAAGTATATAGATAACCACATATGCAGAACATACACCACACATATGTTGATCACATCCACAAACATGGGTCATTTGTATATATTTTCACATATGTATGTATTTCAACACATGGATAGCCACGTGTATATTTCTACACACGTGCAACAACCTCATATACATGTTTACATACATGTACATATACATAATGCATACACAATGAGAAACACATGAATACGTAACCGTACATATGTTAAAAAAATCACTAATGCATTGACACCCACATGCACAAACAAACTAATCACAAATACATTGACACCCACATGCACAAACAAACAGATCACTTGTAGACAAACATATTTATGCATTGTACTTTTAAGTAGATGGCCAAGGTTCAAGTTTTGCTCTGGGCTGGATGCCACAGAGTTTCTCAAGATGGGTGCCTCTACTTAGGTCGGGTGTGCCTTTCCAAATTTATTGTGCTCTCAAAAAAATTTTTTTACTCATCTACATTGTGAAAAATGGAGTCCTTTTGACAAACATTTGTCAACTTAATGGATATGTCATAGTGTTCTAAATCCGTATTCATCTAAATTCTCCCAATTGAATTGAGAATAAATATTCATCAATGCAATAAAATTCTCCCAAATCAATTGGGAATAAGTATTCATAAATGCAATAAAAGGTGCAAGATTTGTTGGATCCAAAACAATTCACTCTTCCTTGACCTAGTCCCATGCTTGAGATCATCATGAGCTTTATGTGCACCTAGCAAACATAACCATAGCATTGGAAAATATGTGAATGGTATAAAGTGAATAAAGGCCTTTCCTTCATCTAAGTGTGCAACTCAATCCAAAACATTAATTGTGCAATCATATTGATCCTTCGTGTATGTGAATCCATGACACAACTACATGGATGCAAAGAGCATACCAAATTCAACAAGCCTTGCATTACATCACATTGTTAATACACAAAAACAAGTTATGTCATCAACCTCTTTGCTTTCAAGCATCATATCTTGGAAGAGCACTATAGTTTCCATATATTTCCCATCAAGTGTATAGGACCCAAGTAATGTGTTCCATGTTATTGTGCTTAAGGTAGTTTGCCAAGACAACATTTTATCTAGACATTCCTCTAGTATGGCAATGTGAATCGAATGTCCCTTTTCCAACATAGCCAATACATCATAAAATGTCACAAACGAATCTAATCTCATTTCGGTTTAATCCGGTTGAATGCATTCTATGAAATGGAAAAGGAGCATTCTCATGCTCCTTCTCAGCTTAGGTTCCAATCGTAACTCTCAAAGGGATAGCATCCTCCTTGGGTATATTCCTAAACAACTATAGAGTGTATCTCCTTCCCTTCATCACATGTTGATATATACTAGTGCATGATCAAGTGCAATAATGTATGTTATTATAACAGGTTGCATATCGATGGAGGGGTTAAATAAAAATATTTAATGCCTTCTTTCCTTGTTCCCTGTGTGAAAAGCAAGCAATCATTGTTATCTATGCAATGAACCAGTTGCCTTTGCAATCCTTCTTAGCGTTGCCTTTGGGCAATCTAACCCTTGCTTTGTGGGATATGGGGGTCCCATGGGTACTATGCATGTTCACTTGTACAATTGTTTATTCAATCAATTTAAGCAAAGGGAGATTAGGCTTCCATTGAACTTCCTCATAAAAAAAACACATATATTTGTTTTGAAGGCATTTAAAGATTCTTCTATGAGTTCAAAATTGTCATAGAGATTAATAATGACTATTCCAGCCATAGCTTCATGTGCGATGCCCATGCTAATATTTCTTGCATGGAGGGATCTCAAATGTGAGCACACATTGATGATAGAAACAAATGTGAATTTGTGAGGAAAAACAACTTCAATTTGCATCTTAAAAAAATAGAATAAAACATGTTGGTAATATTTGGTTGGTTGAAAAGATGCAGCAATCATAACATTTCATGAAACAATGTACTGATGGGGCATTTTATGAGAGATTGATGCCACATATGCCACAACCCATGCCCATGTTCATCACAATTCACAAAGTTATAACCTATAAGTTGTAATTTATAAATATAATTTTATAATTTACAAATTACATTATATTTACTAGGCATTGGGGCTTAACCCATGGCATGTGGGCATCTGGAACTACCATTGACCAATGGTATGTGAGCATTTGTAATACATAATACATATATACTATAATTTGAATTGCCATATTATATACTATAAGCATATATATCCTTTCGCCTCCTTTGTGAAAGGGCATGTTTTCTCTTGGATATACTCTTGAACAGGAAATTTTCCCTATGATTTTAAAGAGCAAGGGAGCATTTGCTTTTCCTATGGTTTTTTGATTTTTTAGGATTTCTATTTGAAGTATCTAAAAAGGCTGATTTGAGATTTCTTACCAACACAAATATAAGCTGAGGCAATATTTCCCAAACTATGTATCCATCTCTGCCATATCCGAACTATGTGAAAAGAGAGGTGTTGGACATAAAAAGTTTTGGAAGCTCAAAGAGATGAGAGCTCCGTAATTCCACAGTTGGTAAGAGGATAGCTATTAAATAAAATTTAGAGAAGGTATATGTGTTTAAATTTGGAGTTAATTCGTACCTTTCCATACCACTAGGAAGGCTAGTCGTAAGACTTGAACACGTGTAGAATTGCTTAGCTATATTGCAGTGGCGGGTTCTAACTATCTCTTTGTTTGGTTCTAACTATCTCTTTGTTTGGTTCTTGGAGCAGAAAATTAGGGCTCCAATGTCACTGGATGCTCATGGGGAAATTGTTTATTTTGCTTGTAAGATTAGTTGCCATGGGCCGAAGGATAATATATGGAAACTACTATGGATATATCATCATGGGGCTCATGAAGAATGGAACCAACTAGCACCACCTCTCTTCATTGAAGGTCATAAAGTATATACTAACTAAGTGTGTGAGCGCATATGCTCACATGTATATGCTAATAGCGTGTTTATTTGAAAGGTAGGCCAAAGATTGATGTAGACCTCTTCCAACTTGTAAGGGGTTGAAAGATGATGAAATAGTTTTAGGGTATAAGTAAAATATGATGATATAGTTTTAGGGTATAAATAAAATCTAACATCCCTTACAATTTTAGGATTGATGCAATATGAAAGAGCACATATTAAGGATTTTTCTAAGACAGCTAATCCCCTCAGAGAGTTGACTAAAAAGAATGCAGGAGCTATGGAGTGACGTCTGTCAAAAACCATTTGAATCATTGAACAAAAAAGTCATTGAAAATTGTGTTTTGAAAATATCAAAAATGGGAAACACTTTTGCGGTTGGATGTGATGCAAGTGGTAGTCAGACATATATACACGTGCACATGCACATACACATACACACACATATATACATACTTACATACATACATAAAAATATACATACATACACACACACTTGGGGTTTTGTTCCAACTTTGGACAAAAATACAATATGATGTGTTTTTTCATTTCATTTCTTTAGTGTCATGCCAATTTTCATTGCATTGCGAGCATGACAAAATGTTTCTTAATGGGATGATTTCGTAGGTGATTTCTAAGGCCTTGTATGACAAAAGATAATAAGGATGGTGACAATGCAATAGCAATAGCAATTCAAGGATTCTTCCTTTCCTAATTCATCATTCACATAAAGGAGCTTGGTACTTTGACGATGGAAAGAAGGAAAACTTGGGATGATTCATTTCATGAATCTTATGGGGTGGTCTTTATAGGAAATGCAATTTTTGTTTGTGTCTAGAAACTAAATTTACTCTACTTTGAGATTATACCCCAATACTCGGACCATTGCAATTCAACTTTAATGATATCGATGACTTGTATGACACATAATCTGTTCTTTGCAATATGAGGGAGAAACTAAAATTAAGATCTGAATATAAATTGAAAAATGGTTTTAAATCTAAGAAAAGCTTGAGAAAAAAAAACTACTTTCATAATCTGGTCAGGGTCTTAGAGATGAAAGATAAGGAATTTTGGAATACCATGGATATATTCTTGTTTCATCTTTGTCTTTTCCAAACCCAAACAGGTAGACCTTCACATGAAGAAACTAAGGGTGATGTGTGTTGGAGTTAGACGTCTGTGGAAGCACGCGAACAACACAAGGAAGAAGAAGAAGCTTGGAGCACAACACACAAGACTGAATGTATTACTAGAGAATGTACAAAGATTAGTAGCCCATTAGGGCAATAGGCGTATATACAAGCCGGGGGAAAAAAACCTCCTAAAGAGGGAAAAAAGTGCCCCGGCAGTCCTAGAGTGTTCACACACATCACTACCTAAATATATCAACAAATCCCCCCTGGGAGTGATGCGGTGAACAAGGAGCTGGCACTCATGTATAAGGAAGTGCCAAGCTATGTGGAAATCACTCCACAAAAGGAACTAAGCCCAAAGCTTTGCGGAAAGCTTCAAACTTCTCCCTAGGCAGAGCCTTCGTGAAAAGGTCTGCAATGTTCTCCTGCGTGGGCACATATGCCAAGCTGATCTCCCCAGCAGAGAACCTCTCCCTGACATAGTGATAATGCACCTCAATGTGCTTAGTGCGAGCATGGAACACAGGGTTCCTCGCAACTGCCAATGCGCTCTGACTGTCAGTGAAGATGGTGGTGGCAGAAGACTGGCCAACACCCAAATCAGCCATAAGGCGTCTGAGCCACACACACTCAACAGTCGCTGTGAAAGCTGCCCTATACTCAGCCTCACAACTGGAAGTGGCCACAGTAGGCTGCTTCTTGCTCAACCAAGATATACATGAGCTACCAAGCATGAAGCAAAAACCACTGGTGGACACACGAGTGTCATAGCAACCAGCCCAATCTGAGTCAGAAAAAGCATGCAAATCCGGCGGTAGTGATCCCCCCTTGGGATAAAACAACCCAAGTAGCCGAGTACCACTCAAGTAGCGAAAGATGCGCTTAACCGCTTTCCAATGCGTGACTCCTGGGCAATGCATAAACCTGCTCATCTGTGAGACAGCAAACTGAATATCTGGCCGAGTAATGCATAAGTAAATCAAGCATCCAATAGCCTGCTGATAGAGAACAGCATCAAATGCATCTCCAGCATCATGAAGACTCAATCGTAAACCTGTCTCCATAGGAGTGGCAATAGGCTTACAGTCTTCAAGGCCAAAACGCTGCAATAATGTGTCAATATATTTCGTTTGACACAAAGCCATTCCACCATCAACGTGCATAAACTGAATGCCCAAATAGTGATGCAAATGCCCCAAATCAGACATCTCAAATGAGGCATGCAAATCAACCTTAAAATCAGCAATATGTGTCTCAATAGGACCAGTGAGCAGCATGTCATCAACATAGACAACAATGATCAGAAGCACATCATTAGCACGCTTAACATATAAGGTGCTTTCAGTTGGACTGTTCTCAAAACCATGTGCAATCAGATAGGCATGTATTTTCTCATACCAAGCACGTGGTGCTTGCTTTAAACCATATAACGCCTTCTTTAACCTGCACACCTGGTTTTCATGCCCTTTCTGCACAAAGCCACGGGGCTGAAAAACATACACTTCTTCATGCAAGTCACCATTCAGAAATGCTGTTTTAATGTCAAACTGATGTACATTCCAACCATGATGGGCTGCAAGTGCACAAATGCTCCGAACAGTAGTCATACGGCATGTAGGTGCAAAGGTCTCATCAAAATCAATGCCTCTTTCCTGCGCATAACCCTTTGCAACAAGCCTAGCCTTATACCTGTCAACTGTACCATCAGGTTTACGCTTCAGCTTGTATACCCACTTAGTGCCAATGGCCTTCTTGCCAGGAGGCAAGTCACATAAAGACCATGTACCATTCTTCATTATAGCATCATATTCAGATTGCATAGCAGCCATCCAATTTTCTGAATTTTGTGCTTCATCAAAAGAAACAGGCTCATTCTCATCACAGAGACTAGATGTAGCCATAGCATAGCAATCTGATGCAAAGGAGGTACTATGAGTGCCTGAACGAGTACGATATGACAAAGGTGCATCTAATTTGCTGTCACGCAAAGTCTGCACCAGCCATTTTGGCATAGTTTTTGCCTGTTCAATATCAGCTCTCTCATCAACAAGTGCATCATGTAAATCTGCATCAGAAATGGAATGATCTGCATCATCATATGAAGCCTGCAAAGGCTGAGAAGTTGCCTCATTAGGACCAGTGCTAGCCTGTCCACCTGTAAAAAGAGGCATCAAAGTATCATACATGTCATTGGAGCTAACAGATGTCTCCTTAGTACATGAAAGCAATGGCTGAATAGCATCTTCCACAAAGACAACATCACGGCTAACCAGAATGCGTTTAGTCTGTGGATGATACAGACGATAGCCTTTACTTTCAGAACTATACCCAACAAAAATACATTTTACTACCTTATCATCCAATTTTCTGCGATGTTGTTCAGGCACTAATGCATATGCCAAACAACCAAAAACACGCAGATGAGCAACAGATGGCTTGCGGTCATGCCAAGCCTCATATGGAGTGATAGACTGCAACGCTTTAGTGGGACACCTGTTCAGTACATATGCTGCACACATGACAGCCTCAAGCCAGAAACTATGTGGTAAAGCCTGACTTTTGACCATGCACCTCGCCATCTCCATGAGTGACCTGTTCTTTCGTTCAGCAACTCCATTCTGTTGAGGTGTATACGGCACTGTACACTGGTGTTTTATCCCACGTTCAGCCAGAAATGCATTAAAATCTGAAGACATATTCCCCCCCTCGATCAGAACGGAGGGTGCCCATTTTACATGCTGACAGATTTTCAGCTAAAACCAAAAACTGTTTGAAGCACATGAACACTTCGGACTTTGCTTTGAGTGGATATACCCATGCATGCCTGGAAAAATCATCAATGAAAGTCACGAAGTAAAGGTAATTTCCAAAAGAGGGTGTCTGCATAGGACCACAGACATCACTATGTACAAGCTGCAATTTCTGCATAGCCCGAATTGAACCATCTTTTGGAAAGGAAGAACGCTGCATTTTGCCCAAAATACAGCCTTCACAAACATGTTTTCCAGGTGCCTCAAGTTTGGGCAAAGAGGACACCATTTCAGATTTTTGCAGGCGTAACAAACTAGCAAAATTCAGATGACCAAAGCGTGCATGCCAAAGCTTTGCATCTGACATAGCCTGAGAATCATGAACTGCACATGCCGAATCATTCACAGATTTTTCATAGTCTATGAGCTTATACAGCCCACGACATAAAATGCCAGAAGCAATAATCACATCGCCATTTGAGAGATCATGGACTGTACACCTGTCATCAACGAATTTCACAACCAAGCCAATCTTGGCTAATGCAGAAACTGATAACAGGTTCTTTTTGATCCCTGGCACAAATAAAGCATCCGACAAAGTGAAAGAACTACCATCAACAGTAGTCAGAATGATCTTACCAACTCCCATAACAGGATAAGAGGAGTTATTGGCGCATGTGACAGTATTCCCTGTAGGGGCAGGCTCGAGTGAAGAGAAGAAACTGTGCTGCGAGGTAATATGTTTGGTTGCCCCACTGTCAAAGTACCAAACATCTGAGTCTACTGCAGACATGCACTGATCATGAAAAGATGGGTCAAAACTGCAGACAGTAGTAAATGCCCATTCTTCTTCCTGCACAAGATTTGCAGACTCTGTTTTTGGTGTAGAGGCCTCTGCAACAACCATTCCAGCCTCTTTCTTCTTTGCCTCTTTAGCAGCCAGTTTTGGATAGTTCTTTATAATATGATCATTTCCTTTACAGTACTTGCAGAACAATTTCTGCTTTTCTGATTTCTTCTCATCTTTATCCTGGTTCTTCGATTGTGCAGCATTTGCAGATTTCTGCTTACTAGTAGAAGAGCTCCATTTTCCTTTGCCCTTCTGACTAGCCAGGAAAGCTTGATCTGCAACACGCATAATGGACCTGTTCTGCCTGGACTGATCTTCCTGCAACAGAACAGAGACTAATTCCTCAAATGACAAGGCATTCGGATTGCCTTTCATCATCAATCGAAGAGTAGAGGCAAAACTCTGATATGAATCAGGAAGGCCATTCAGAACGGTCTGCGCAAGTGAGCTATCTCGTATAACCTCATTAGCAGAAATCAATTATTCCTTCAGGTCTTTGATCTTTGTAAGAAAATTGTCCATCGAATCACCTTCATTCATGTGCTCACTCTCCAACTGTTTTCGGAGGTAAGCAACACGAGCCTCATTCCTAGCCTGGTACAAAGTGGTAAGTGTATCCCAAGCATCCTTTGCTGTTCTGCAAGAGCGAATGTGAGGAATAATGGCACGTTTGACAAATAAAGCTATCAATGCATGTGCCTGGGCATCTCTGCCATCCCAACGAATCTGCTCTGCAGTAGGTGCAACAGAAACAGCAGCACGAACAGGAATCTGCGGAATATCATCTTCGACACCATCTTCATCAGCTCCAACACCGGTATTTGCAGTACCTGTCGTTACAGGTGTAACAGGACGTCTTTCAACACCCTACACAATGTTCCACAATCCTTTTGCAACCAGTACATGTCGCATCATATAAGCCCATAATGGGTAGTTGGTACCATCCAACTTATCCTCAACAACCAACATACGGAATACATCACTGCTTTCAGCCATGGCCGGTGACTAAAATACCTTGATGCAGAAAATTGACTGTATCTCAAAAAGTTGAAGAGAACTGCCCAGACGAGTTCTGCTAGACCTGTAGCAGACTTCGAGACGCTTAAACTGGCGAACAGAAACTGGTATATACCTTTGGCACAAAAGGACGAAATAGCCTGCACAAGCACTGCGATAGTGCGTTCGGAGGCCGAAACGAGCTCAGATCGCGATTTCGGCACCACCAAGCGAAGCCGTTTTGATCTCGGAAACACCTTGAGTATGCTCACCAAATTTTGTGCAAATCTGAGACTGCAAACGGAGGAGTGTCGACGGCGCCCTAGAAGAAGCAACGACCTGCTCTGATACCAATTGTTGGAGTTAGACGTCTGTGGAAGCACGCGAACAGCACAAGGAAGAAGAAGAAGCTTGGAGCACAACACACAAGACTGAATGTATTACTAGAGAATGTACAAAGATTAGTAGCCCATTAGGGCAATAGGCGTATATACAAGCCGGGGGAAAAAAACCTCCTAAAGAGGGAAAAAAGTGCCCCGGCAATCCTAGAGTGTTCACACACATCACTACCTAAATATATCAACAATGTGGAAATATGGAAAAAGAAATTAAACAAGTCGTCAAATGTCCTCCTTTATAGCTGTTGGGAGGCCTTAGAGAAGCACAAAAATTTGAAATGAAACGGTGGGGCAGTGGTAGGATTGTAAAGAAAAGTGTCGAATGAAAGGAAGAGTATCTTCCTCTTATGAAAGATGCAAATTCCTCACTCTTGTAGCTATCAAAGTTATATGGGAAGGTTGAAAATGCAAATAAATATTGTTGGCAAACAGAGGAATGAGGAAAGTTGGCACTCACAGGTATGGAGATAATACTTAAAGTAGAGAGTTACACAAGTAAATGGGCCCTCCAATTTCTTCAACCTGGGCCATGAAAAGCATGCCAAATCCCTTGCGAAGAAGCCAAGCATAAAAAAAAGCTTTAGAAGAAAGAGAGTTGGGACAAACATGCATAATTTTCCATAGCTTCCTAATTTTGGTCATTTAATGTATATTTTGACCTATTTGAAGAGATTTTTTGTGATTCCACTCCATTTTTATAAAGACCAAAGAGTTGAGCCTCATGAGTGTTTCCCCAATCCTTTGTATTTTTTTTGGAAATTTTAGGTCTCTTTTTGGTAGTAAAATAAGCCTTACAACTTTCTTTTTAAGGTTTTGGCCTAAAAACCATGTGAAAAAGGCCATGTCCAAGAGCATGAAGGAGAAAAACCCTAATTTGTAAAGGACTTTTCAATCATTTTGAAAGAAATGTCCTACATATTTCTTCTTGAGTCTCTAGTTTCCATTTCCTTCTTTGTTTGGGGCTCTAATGGTGTACTTGAGGTGCCCCAACCCCATATCATCCTAAGGTGAGCATTTTTCCATGATTTTGGTGTGTGTTTCTTCCTTTTTGGTGGATGTTTGTGGGTTGATCTTCTTTAAGAGTGCAATCTTTAGCTCAATATCTTCAACAGATGTGTCATTGTACAATTGAACGAGGTAAATATACAAGGATTGACAATTTAGAGTTGATTTAAACCACTAAATGCCGATTTTGCATTGTACTAGAGGGTCTACAACAAGTTTTGGCACCATTGTTGGGGATGTGATGTTGTTCAAGGTCTCGATTGAAGCTTGAAGCTTAGGGGAGGTGGAAACAAATTTTTTTGGAGATGTTGGTGAGTTCATTTGATTGTTTTGAGGGGTTATTTGCATCCTTCATGATCATTTGCAGATTGTTTTCTATTTTAGTAGTAAAATAGGTAGGAGGACGTATAGGTAGGTCCACTTCATCATCTTTTTGATTTTTAAGGAATTAGAAACACACTAGTTTAGTTTGTAGCTAGTTTTAGAAGGCTTCCTTCTTAAGAAAAAAACAAAGTATTGTTGAAAGTCAATAAACTCAGGGGACTCATTCAAAGTATCACGGATAGCTATTGTTTGAGTGTTTGAGCATATGAGAGTTTTGGAGAGCTTTTACGTGCTATGTTTTCTTGTTTGATGCCACTGAACATCAAGAATTTGCTTGGGGGCTCTAGGCTTAGGTTATGTGAGTGTAGGGGATTGAGGAAGAGGTCACAATTGCTTGGTTTTGTAGAGAAATCTCTTGGAATCTTAGAAGAGGTAGCACATTCATTGGTTCGTTTTATTTTGCATATGACATAAATGAAGTGGGCTATGAAGGGAATTTTAGAGGATTGAAAGAGGTACTGGTTGTTGCATTATACAAGTAGAAGCCTAGCGTACTTGCACATGGGCTTAACGAGGAAAAGGTGCACTACTGTGTGATACACTTGCATGGCTACATTGGGGAATAAGTCAAGGGAATGCATATGCTTAGTGTGCATTGAAAAATTCTTTTGAATCATATGTGTGTAGCTCATAGAGCCATCATTGTGGCAAATCACAGGAGTTTGAGTTGATTTTTCAAGGGAATAGAGCAAGGATGATATCAATGATGATTGAAATGAAGAAAGTGTCACATGAAAAGATCACCAATTTCCCAACTTGATAGGGAAATCATGTGAGGGAAAGAGCAAATAAATTCAAGTATTACTAGAAGTTAAAGCTACCAACTTAAGTATAAGACTAAGGACAATACAAAGAACCTAAACGAACTCCAAAAAAATCAAAGTGACCACCCACAAATGCTCTATGTAGAGCAAATTGTGCTATGTCCAACTAGGCTTTTGAAGTGCCATTGGGGCTTGAGCCACATTTAGACATTGGGGGGGACCATTGGGAATAATTTGATATCACATTGGGTGCACAAATCAAGCAAAAAAGCACCTAAAAGACGTGAGTGTATGACCTAGCAAGAGCCATTATGGGTACGATTGTGAGGATTTTTTACTATCTTTGGTGCATTTGCCATCATTAAAGGGCTTAGCACATATTTCACATTGGAAATCGCTCAAAACTCAGAGAAAAAGTATCTTTAATGATCATGATTTCTTTATGCAAAGCAATTATCTAGATAACGTCCTTGAATTGTAGAGCCTCAGTGAGTTAGAATACCGTTACTGTTGAAAATGTGAACTATGCACACTTTAGATGGATAAATGGGTCAAAAGACCTTAGTGTGGACAAAATTCATGACTCAAATCACTTAGGGTGGTTTCATGGTCAGGCAAGGGAGTCCCAAGGTGGTGAAAAAGTTAGGAGAGGCATCCAAAAGCTATAAAAGAAGGTGAAGAGTCATCAAATACATGGAAATCTTGTAGATAATTGAAGACTAAGAGACATATACTCAAGGAGGCTCAAGGAGAGAGTCATCCAAGGATCAAGGAGCTGAAATGTAGTAGTACAAGGTAGGAAAAATACAGAGGAGGACATTATATGCATAGAGGAGGAGTAAGGAGGAGCTATCAAGCCCAACCCCTCTAATCTCTTGTAGGACCTATAGACATAGTCTACTTATAATACTTGTACATCTTTGTGTACATACGTAATTCAAGATATTTAAGGTGCATTCTGTAGATTATATATGTGTCTTACTTTCCGTAAGAGGTCTTCTTGAAATCAGTTTTATGTGTAGAGAAATTGGTGTATGTTTATAACCCTAATTTTTGCATAGCCTACATCTCTGCATAGTCTATTGCGTACAAAGTTTTTGACTGACCTAAATAGATCCATTTGAGGTGTTCTATATCTTTTTGGAAAGCTTATGAATCATCTAAGTGTCACTAAAAGCTTAGGTGATTTGGACCAGTGTAAGGTAGGTGAATCTGAGTTTTGCTACAGGATAGTAGAAAAGGAGTATGAAGGGACCTAGGTATTGGGTTCATTTCACTTCTAGTGTGCAAATATGAGGGATTAAATTCCATCAGTTGGTATCAGAGTAGGAAACATCCTTTGAAGACTCTATAAGAAGGACAAAAAAGCTTGGACATCAAGGCTAAGAGGTACTTTTCAATGTAACCCTAATGTGCCATTCATTATGGTAGATCTAGGTCAAAAAGTGGACTTGCTTGACAAAGACAACTACTAGCCATGGAGGTTTAGAGCATGAACTACCTCATGAGCAAAGGTTTATGGCCTATTGTGTGTGTAGATGAAGATAAGCTTGATGTGGATCCCAAAGATCCAAAGATCACCAATCAAGAATTGAAGATGTTGAAGGATTGGGAGGAAAGGAATAGAAGAGCTATCTTCTACATATCATAGGTAATCTCTAACATTATGATTGGTCAAATATTAGAATTTGATCATGCTATGGATGTTTGGGAGGCATTAGAGAAGATATATGCAACTTCCACAAGAAGCAAAAAGATGCAGCTTAAGAATGAACTCCATTCTTTGAAGAAGGGTAGTGGTCAATCTATTGTTGACTACACCTTGAGGGTGAAGGAGTTGAGGGAGCGATTGGCATCCGTTGGCTGCAAAGTAGATGAGGAAGACCTTGTGCAGATTACTCTCAATGTGGTTGAGAGGGGAAGACAAGTGGAAACCCCTCATTACTATCATCTTGTATAGAGATCCTCTACCAACTCTTGAGGAGTTGATCCCACACCTAGTGGCAGAAGAGGTTGCCATAGGAGACACATCCAAGAAGGATGGTCACTCACAGGTCCTATATGCTAGCAAAGGCAAAAGCAAGAGTGGCAAGAAGGGGAGAGGAGGAAAAAGCAAGTGGAAGCAGTCCAAGGAAGAAGATTCAGATTCAGAAGGAGATAGCAAGGCATCATCTTCAAGAAAGGGTGAGAGTGGAAAAGGGAAGAACAACCCTCATCAAGGTAAAACTTGTTTTATATGTGGTATGCACAATCAAACGCATTCAATGCTTATTGACCTAACTAGGGGCTAAGTAAGCATGTTAAGGAGGTAAGGAACACGTGTTCAATGATTTCTCATCAAAAGAGCATATGAAAAGGTATTTTATCCCACCCATAATTTCCTTGGTAGAGCCTTTGGATAGAGCAATTATCTCTGTGAAATCCAGGTTAGTGGCCTATAATTTGAGAATCTAGCCATCACTAGAGCTTAAGAGACATTAGATAAGGATCTTTGAATCAAATTCAAGCAAAAAAAAGTGAAAAAGGCCAATCCATGTGTGTTGACCTAAGTATCAACTTAGGGACTTGCGGAGAAAGAGACTATACCTCAATCCCCTCACAAGTGCATATAGTGGGGATACACGCTTTTAATTATCAATCCAAAGAGTATACAAACCTAGCCGAGTGTATGAGGACATGCAATCATGTAATGATCAACGCAAATGAACTACTCAAAGAATGTAAATGAGGCAAAGACTTATCCAAACAAGCTCCAACTGTTGGTCAAGGCGAAACGATACTTGGTGCAGCAGCCATCAGTATTTTGGACTTTTCTCCCAGTTTCGAACTCCAAATATAGCAAATAGCATATGCGTTTCAAAGCTCTCGAGAAGACGCATCCAATGGCAGTGGTTTCACTCAATTCCGACGCTCCTACTCCAAGTTACAAGCGAAATACTGAGTCGCGGGAACACTTTCCTACACTTCAGCACTTCCTACACTTCGCACACACCTTTCCTACAACAAAGAAACACTTTCATGGACAGACAACACTCACAAGCACTCTTTCCAAGCAATACACATGCATACAAGCTCACGATGAAGAAGATAAGGAGGCAAGAAGACACAAATTCGAATTTCTGTGCTCTCTCTTCTCACAATGGCAAAAAGTTCTTTACAAAGAGTCACATTTGACTTATATACTAGTGCCCTAAAAATGGTCCTTTCACACAAGTGACCGGCACTTTATTCACTAAGAGACTAATTTCCTACTATTGTACATGGGTATTCTCTACTTTTCTGTGGGGATGCATCTAGAGGACTCCTCTAGTGCATTTACAAGGGAAAATATATTACAAGAATGAATATGATACAAAAATATGTAGTCCAAATCGGAAAAATTTTGGGGCCCGTCTTTTTCTCTGCTTTGTGCGCTCTTTAGCTCTGCAACACTCTCCCCCTCTTCGTCTCTGTCGTCCCTTGACAGGCTTTGCTTCTTGTCATCAGTTTGTTGTCCGCACGCATCCAGTGGTCAGTATTGCCTGATTCTTGATCTTGCATTATGTTTTAGAGGCGCTCTGATTTGTCCTGGTTGCACACATTGGACCTGGTTGCATTACTCCAAGCCGATTGATTCGGTTTGCCACGCACGCCATTAGTGCACATATGCGGATGTAGCTCGTAAGCCTTGATCTGAATCCTCTGGAACTCAAGAGGTTGAAGCACCCACATATGTGATACTTGTTGGCCCTGATTCCTCCTTCCAGCTGCGTGCTTTTCCTTGGTGTGTGCACCCCTGCGGGGCTCTGTGCAGAGATGGGTAATGTGCCCTTGCGGGGCTTCTTGCAGAGATGTATCTTCAGATCTTGCTTTTTAGTGAAGCTGCTTCTTTCGTTGTCTTCTTTTTTTCTTCTTCTTACTCGATTCTCCCTCAACACTGCCCCCCTCCTGGACTCTGTCGTCCCCGACAGGCTTTGATAAGCGTCGGGCATATGTTCGATATACTGTTTGCTCTTTATCATTCAGCAGATTAGCTTCACGTATCATCAGTTGTTTCCATTGTTCTGCCTTCACGCCATCATGTGGTGGCTGTCTGTGATCTGCGAAGAAGCTTAATTCATATGCTACTAATCTAGCATTGAGATTAGATGACATCTTCAAAAATATCTCAGAATCAATCTCAAAAAAACCCGTAAAAAATGCCTCTTCAAATGTCTGCGTATATACACTGGGCAAAAACATCAATCTGGAATAATATGCCATTACTATCGGGCGGCTCGGCATTACTGATAGATCGAAAATAAGTATTTCTGTGCCTTGATTAATGCCGATAAAGTTCAAAAAGGTGTAGGCCGCATGCTTGAAGACCTTCAAAACTGTAAGGATCATGCTAAGTATTTTGTTTGTCATTTTGATAGCTAAATCTGGTACTGTCGCATAGTTTTGCAGCCAAAATTCTATTGTTTTTACCATATAATCTTCCGTTGGCAAGTAATTATGTGGCGGGCTCGGAAGCATAGGATAGTTCAGCCACTGTTTATTTATAGAGCCGCTTCTTTGCAATTCCAAAAATTCTCTGGTATTCCTTCTGCGTGGTATAGGACAAAAAGAAGGGTTTATCTGTAATAGATATGGTGCTGCTTGCCACTGCACCCGTAATGTGGGATGTTTCTCCAAAAATTTTCTTCTCCACACTGGTTGTGCAGCTTCAAACTCTTCTTGAGAGTAAGTGAATGTGTCGTGTTTGAAATTCAGCTGCTCATCTGGACTCTTCTGGGTAATTCTCTTTATATAGAGTCTTGTTTTCTCTTTCAAAAGTCCGTATGGAACGTTGAAAGGCTTCATGATCTTTTCTAAGTCTTTACCTTTGATCTTAGCTTCCTTCATGACCTTGATTACTTCATTTTCAAAATTTTCCGTCAACCGGGACACCACTAGTGCCCGTTCCTTCTGACTTATTTCTGCAGTATATGGCATAGGATGATCATCATGTAGATCCGCCACCTGCTCACGTATGGGAGAATGATAGATCGGTTGAGATAGAGGGCTTACCTCTACCTCGTCAGTAGGATGTTTCTTTTCTGGCACTACTGATGTCCCGATCGGTTCTTTGTCTTTCCTCTGAATCTTCAGCTGTTCTATGCATTCATCTTTTTCTTTTATTTTTTGCATGGCTTCTCCAAGTGCTTCTTTGGTTGCCAGTAGTTCCTTACCTATGTCAGCTACATGATCCATATTTTCACTGTAGCTTTGGACCAGTTTTGCCTGTGCTGTATTTAACTGCTTTTTGAGCTCACCTATTTCTTGAGTGTGCTTCCGTTCTGATTCTTCTAGTACTTCTTTCGCTTGTCGCAGCAACTCGGCATACTGTGCTATCTGCTCTCTTAATTCCTGTTCTTTAGTATCTGAGGGTCCCTGTTGGATGAGTGGTTGATCATATAATAAAGACTTCATTAATTCTTTATTTCTATTGCGTAGGCTGTCATTCTCTTCCATATATAGTTTGAGTTGTTGTTCTAAGAGTGTGCTCCGCATTTTCATTTTCTCTTTCTCAGCCTCGCTTGCTTCATGTAATTTTTGCAACTCCGCTAGTTGTGCATGCAGTTGTTGATTTTGGGCGATGGATGCATCATATTGTGTTTTGATTGCCAGCACCTCAATACTTTTGTTTGCTAATTCCTTTTGTGCTGCAATCAACTGTGCCGATAGTTGTTCACTCATGAGTTGAAACTGATTCTTTTCTCTTCTTGCTTGGTCATATTCGGCATCTATATCCATCATTTGTTGTTGAGTGTCCATGTCCGTTTGAATCATCTGCTTTACTACAGGTTTCAACTGCGTAACATCCACGTTTAGCCATGTTTTTGGTATTGCCGGCTCTTCTCCGGTATTTACGTCTTTGCCTTGAGATACGTGTAATGTAGTGTCATGGGGCTGCCTAATCTGAAGCTGGATCTTTGGCTCAGCCCCCATGTCTTCTTTATTTCCTTGAGGTGTGTCATCAGGCACCTCGATTACGGTTTGTTCTTGTTGTTGGAGGTCCTTCGTTTCCTTACTCACTGGAGTTTGTTCTTCCTCTTTAATAGGTGGTTTGACATGTGTAACCTCAGTGGTCGTATCTTCCTTGATGCTTATTTTTGTAGTGTCATTCAATTGAATGGCATGCTCCGGTTCCATAGATTCTTCAACTCTTTTTTCCTCTTCTTCCTTATTTTGCGGCGTGACTTCCACTTGATTGATTTCGTTCCATTCACCTTCGTGTGATTCCGTCCGTATATCAGTATCTAATGTATCCTTTTCGGGATTGGAATCCGTATTTGTGCTGGAATCATCAATGCCCAGTTCCTTGTATCTTCCCGCTTGTTTCGGTGTTTGCTCTGGGACTCGTTGTGTCTGCTCTTGACTAGCTTGTCTATAGTGATGTCCTTGAACGTTCAAATTGATTTGCCCTTGCATATACTGATGTGTTTGCTCGAGGGCAGCAGACAGATCTCTCTTGGTGATAGGTACTTGTGTTGTCGTGATCTTCGGTAAGAGGTGCGTTCTCTTGGATTGTGGTGTAGTTTGGGCTTCCTCTTCTCGTAGACGCTTCGTACCCCTCATGGGTTTCTGTGTGCTGGTTCCGGCCTCTTCAACCATAACTACTGCTCTCTTCTTCTTAGGGACCGTCGCTGATTTTACGTACCTTGCTAGTCCTTCCGAAGTCGGCATCTCTCTCAAGCAATTCTTCATTTCTAAGGCTTCATAAATCAACAATGTAAGAGTTGAACTGCCATTCAAGAACTTCTTTTGCCCCCATTTCTTTTGTGCTTCAAACAATCTTTCTTGGACATACCCCGTTAGATTGACTTTGTTTCCAATTTGCCTCATGGCATGCGATAGTAGTTGGACTACAATTTTCTGTGGAGCTGTATACCTGTGCATACTGGGAAAACAAAAATGTTGATGTACCAGTCGTACAGCATCCTCTATGTCAATTCTGTTAATTTCCAGGAATGATCGCTTCTTGGGATCATGGCATTCTTCCTTCACATTAGTGATGCCTGTTTGATTCCATCCAAACGCTCTGTTAATCAACTCATGTGTGAATTGAATGGTCTTCCATGCCCCGACTTTGTCCAATACTTGCGCTTCTGGAACTGATATTTTTGTTCCGGCAGGCTGCATGGTATTCATCACCTGTGCACACCTCTGAAAGTCCGATACATATATAGGCAGTTTAAGAAATGCCTCTATTCCCGCTTGTGTCCATACATCCTCAATATGAGGTAGTCCTTGTATTATTGTCTTGAAATCCTGGGACAAGATTGGAAAATAATGATCTGTGTCCATGATTTTGATTGTAGCCATGAAGATTAGCTCTGCCACTGGTTGATCATCTCTGAACCAGTGACCTCTTGCCCTTGTTACTGATTCCAAAGGAAGAAGTTGCACCTCTTCTTGCTGCGTAGATTCGGAATCAGTGGAAGCCATCTGCACTCAATATAGAGTATGAATTAGTATCTATATGTTTTCAGAAATCCTCTTCTATATGCTGGTATAGTTCGATGTTGCTCCGAGTGCATGGTGTCGTCCCTTTCCCATGTGTGAGAAAGGTAATACCTGGATTTTTCATATTTTCATGTTTATATTTTCTGCTGAAAAGAAAAACAGAAAAGTGAATTCATAGCCGAAGCGGTTATTAATTTTTTGGAGTATTTTCTTAAGATATGTACAAGTGCTCTCCTATTTCCCTATTAGGAAAATGTGCTTGACTATCTTGAAATAGAAGAAGACTGTGCCGAATGCTTGGCCTTGTAATGTGGCCCTATCATGCATACTTTGGATCTCGACCACTCCATATGTGTGCAATTGGAAGTAGTTGGCGTATGCATGTTGTCCCGTTTGTCTTTCGGCATCCAGATTTGCCTCGTTGTGCTGGGCTTCGTTGTATGTTGCCCACTTCTACTGAATGTGGCTCTTTTCTCCTTGTTGTAAGTCTGCTTCATCTGATCTATGACTCTCGGCACTTCTCGGGCTGCCTTTACAGACTCTTTTTTTCTCCAGTATCTCTTTTTCTGTGGTTGTTTTGCCGGTGGATTGCATTGGTCCTTCTTGTTTCGGGGATCATCCTTTCGGATGTTTTGCCTTGGAATGCAAGACTTCGGAACCCATATCTGCGATCGATCTTGCTGGGCAGCTACGACTTTCCTTGGAATCCAAATTGTAGCAACATGTCGATGATTTTGCTGTGCAGAAGGAGTTGGTCTTTGCTGTGCTCGTTTGTTCTGATGTCGGTTGTGCTTTTGTCGTCGAAGATACTCCTCCACTTGATCTTTCTTTATCCACGCTTGATTAGAAGATGGAATAGGGTATATTTTGAAGGTTACAGATTTTGAATCACTCTGAGGCATAGTCTCTTTGATGCATGGTGTTTCAGTGAGGTTGATTTCAGTTTGAGTGATACTCTCAAGACTTGCTAGACTAGAACAAGGTGTGCAAGCAGAATTCAATGTGTCTGCACATATAGTACTTGATGAAGGTGTCTCTATAGTGCTAGAGATCATGCATTCAGGACTTTGTTCATTAGATTGAACTATTTGCTCCGTGCTCACCGATTTTAGTGGTCGCTCATCTAGCAAACTGAATACTTCACGATGTCCTATTCTGGCTGAGATATATCCTAATGCCAATTGAATGGTTACCTCGTATTCGTAAATCCAGTCTTGACCTAGCACAACCTCTTCAAGTAAATCTTGGTCATGACACACTAACAGCTTTTGTTCCATGGTGTTGTTGCCAAGATGTAATGATAAGGTGATCTCACCTATGCACTGAGTAATTGTTCCTCCTATTCCTATCAACTGAGCCATTGATGGGCGGATTGTCTCTTTGAGTTTTTGGGTCAAAGAAAACTTAATGCAGCTTACAGCGGCACCTGTGTCAATAAGAGCATTTACCAAGTGATACTCCGTTTTTCCGGCTCCCAAATTTAGATAGGGTTGTGTTCTTTGCGATCCTAGGTTTTGAGTGGCTCTAAAATTAGCCATCGGAATGAGTTCTTCTCCTTGACGGTATCTTTCATCTCGCTCTCTCATCCACTCTTTTCGTTTCTTTATCCTTTCCAATGCTTCTTGTCTCGCTTCTTCCCGTATTCTTTCCTCTTCTAAACGTCTGTTTTTACCTTTGATTAGTCGTGACATAGTTTCTTCAGTTAACGGTTCTAGGTATTTTTTTACTCTACACCCGCTGATGTAGTTTGGTAACACATCTCCATCTAGGGTTGCTAAGCTGATGGCTCCACTTGTAGATATACGATTGATGATTAATGGACCATATCCTCTCTTTTGCAACTTCTTAGAATGTTGTTTCAAAGTGTATACCAAAACTAAATCTCCTTCCTTCAATTTTTTGTCCTTGATATGCGCATCAAAATAGGCTTTTTGTCGTCTTTTCGCAGCGTAAATACCCGCTACTGCTTGTAACCTAGTTTCATGAAGCTTTTCTATTTGGTCCAATTGGGCTGATAATTCATGTCCTGTCCACTCGTAAGTAGTTGCAACTCTAAGAGTGGGAATCAAGAAATCAATTGGCAAAATAGCGTTTTGTCCATACACTAAGTTAAAAGGAGTAGTGCCTATTGCGGTTTTATAGGCTACTCGGAATGCCCATAAAGCATGGTGTAACTGCTTATCCCAATCTGATCTACCGTTGTTAACGATTTTGGTGAGAACAGTACACAAGATTTTATTTGAACTTTCTGCTTGTCCATTTGCTTGTGGGTGATAAGGGGCAGATTTCTTATGAATTACTAAGAATTCATTCAATAAGGCTTCTATCACTTCATTAACAAAGTGCGTACCTCTATCACTCACAATCTCTATAGGTAGTCCAAATCTAGTGAAGACATTCTCAAAGAGAAACTTGGCTGTAGTTCTTGCGTCATTCTTCGTTGTTGCCTTTGCTTCAACCCATTTGGTCAGGTAATCTGTGGCTACAATTATGTATTCGGCATGTGACCCTTTTGCTGGTGGGCTAATAGGTCCTATAAAGTCTATTCCCCACTTCGTGAAAGCTCTAGCACTCATCATGGGTCTAAGTGGCATCTCATCTCTTCTAATAGGATATTTCGTTCGTTGACAAGTATCACACCGTTGCACATATGTTATGGCGTCTTGATGTAGAGTTGGCCACCACATTCCAGCAAAGAGGATCATTTTTGCTGTTTTGTCTGCAGAGAAGTGTCCTCCTGCAGCTCCTGTATGGGCCATCTCTAAGACAGAGAGATATTCATTTTCATGAATGCACATTCTTAATTGGTTATCTTTCCCGCGTTTAAAGAGTTGTTTTCCTATGATGGCATAATCCTTACTCTGTTCTTCAAGAGCACGCTTCCTTGCTAAAGTAGCTCCGTCAGGGTACTCTCGAGTTTTCAAGAACTTTACTAGAGGCATGCTCCACCTTGGTGCTATTGTGGAATAGCATAATGTAGAGTTCTCATCTGGGGTTTGTTCTTGACAGGTTTGACAGGTTGACACATAGTTATGTGCATCTCGTTGCATGGTTGGCCAATATATGCCAAATCTCTTGAGTGTTTGCCACGTTCCATTTGCATTCAAATGAGTGTTCCATTGGTTTATGTGGGCTTTCTGAAGCCACATTTCTTGTTCCTCTTCTTCTACGCATCTCATTAGTAATCCGCTTGAATCCTGGTGGTACAAACTTCCCGCAATGATGTGAAGGTTTTTAGTCTTCCAGAGATCTTGCGTTTGGTTTGGCATGATCCCATCTTTAGGTCCATGTGTAAGTATCGGGATCAATTTTTCTGCCCACTGAGGACATACTTCCAGGTTAAAATGATAAGTATCTGGCAGGTCATCAGGTACTCCTATGGGTGGTTCTCCATGGGTCATTCGAGATAAATGGTCTGCCCTTATGTGGGTGTTTCCTTTCTTGACTATTACCTCAAAATCAAATTCCATTAGCAATAAAAACCACCGTACTAGTCGTCCTGTATTGCAAGGCTTGTTGACTAAGTACAATAGGGCTTGATGATCAATGAAGAATTTGAATTTGTTTGCCAATAAGTAATGTCTGAATTTCTTGACTGCGTATACCATCCCTAGGCCTTCTCTCTCCGTAGTAGTATAATTGCGTTCCGCTTGATTTAACTGTCTACTAGCATAGGCTATCGGGTGGTCTAATTTTCCTGTGTCAGCTGGTTGAGCTAAGATGCAACCAATGGCAAACTTGGAAGCATCCACATGAATGTGAAACGGTTTATTCCAGTTGGGGACTCGAAGGATGGGTGCTGAACTCAGTCGATTCTTTAACTCATTAAAAGCTTTTTCACATTCTTCGGTCCAATTAAATAGAGTCAATAATGCATAAAGAGGCCTAGCAATTATGGCGTACATATGTATGAATCTTCGATAGTAACCACAATGTCCCATAAATGCTTGAACTTCTTTAGCAGTTTTAGGTCTTGGTAATTCCAAAATTACTTTAATTTTGTCTTCGTCCGTTGAAATCCCATTCTTAGAGACAATATGTCCTAAGATTTTCCCTTGTCGCACCATGAAGACACATTTTTCAGGATTGAGGCATACTCGATATTGTCGACATTTAGCAAAAATCTTTTCTAGTTCAGGGATGTGCTCTGATCGTATAGCCGAATATGTACAAAGATCATCCACGTATACCTCCATACTTTTTCTCAGAAATTCTTTGAACACATGACACATCAATCTTTGGAAAGTAGCTGGGGCATTCGTTAAGCCAAAAGGCATGACTCTAAAGGCGTATACTCCCCATTCAGTTGCAAATGTTGTCTTATGTTGGTCCTCAGGAGCAATGGCTACCTGATTATACCCTGAAAAGCCATCCAGAAAACTATAAACTTCCTTCCCTGCTACCCTTTCCAAGAGATGATCAGTGATTGGTAAGGGATAACTATCCCTTATGGTTGCGGCGTTCACTTTCTTCAAATTGATGCACACTATTAACTTTCCATTTTTTTTTGGTACAACCACCAAGGGTGACACCCATTCCGTGTGCTCAATTTCATAGATGAATCCAGCATCTAATAACTTATCTATTTCCTCTTTTATCTTGGCTGAATACACATCATTATAGGTATATGGTCTCTGTTTTGAAGGTTTGGCTTCGGATGTCATGGGGATTCTATGTGCACATATAGATGGATCTACTCCCTTTAAGTCCTTATAAGTCCAAGCAAAGACATCCCGGTATTCTCTTATGAGTCGAATTAACTCTTGTTCTTCTTTTAATGAGACATCCTGTCCTATGAAGGTACATCGTTCTTCTCCTCCTTCCATGGTTACCACTATTTTCTTGGTTTCTTCCTTATTATCATATGCTATTCCAGGTTGTGCTTCTCTTTTAGGCATTTGAATAGCAATTTTCCTCTCTTCCACTTCATATTTTTTAAAATGGGCTGGTACCTCAAATTGGTCTTGGGGTGTGTTTTCTTCATCTTCTAATTCCCTTTCAACTTCTAATTCCTCTTTTTGTGTGAGTTCCTTATGTTTTTCATTGGCAGTGATATCTATGTTGGTGGTACTAATCCCTAGATCCATGGGTTCCGGTTCCATTTCAATGCTCTCGTAGTCCTCCTTCCAGTCTTTCTCGATCACTTCTCCTTCTTCCGCCTCCTGAAGGACTACCATATACAAACTAACATCATAACCCTCTTCATCGATACATTCGTTCATAGTCACTACTTCTTCGTTTACGCAGACATCGAGGGTAGCTAAGATTTCCATCCAACCGTGAGGTTCGAATTCTTCATCCGGAAAAACTTGTGGCATATAGGCTGGATCTTGTACAAACCTCACTACTCCTTGTTTCTGCTGCCATCCTTTTCTTCTCTCCTCTTCCTTCTTTGCAGCTTGACATATCCATAGATGAGTGTCCTCGTTCATCCAGGATTGATCACTAGAACCTGCACTATGAACCGATTGATCGTCTTCCTCTTTGTGGATTTGATTCCATTGTAGAGGTGGCACATCTTGATAAGTGTATGTATGTAGGTTTATCCTAGTGGTGGTTCCTGCGTGTTGTAGATATACTGCATCTTTTCCCCAATCTTGTACGACCTTTAGCTGTCTCATGAAAGGCCTTCCCAAAATCATTTCATAATTGCTTGGCCTTTCGAAGTGACAAATTGCTAAAGTATGTTCAAATTCCACTCCACACGTGGTGAAGACTACTCGTTCCAACAATCCTAAGGGTCTCTCCGTATGTCCATCTGCCATTTGTATTTTCATGCGCGTTGGTCTTAATGCTGGTTGTCCCCATTTTTCCCAAATTTCTTTGGTAGCAATGCCAACACCAGCTCCTGAATCTAGTATGGCTTTGGTAGTGTAACCCCTATAGGTGATTGGAAGAGAGGTATTTCCTTCATCTCCTTCACTAAAGTCTCCTACCTTATCCACTGGAATTCTTAGTGTTTTTACTTCGTCAGCTATCTCTTTCTTTTCCTCCTTGACTTCCCATTGATTGATCAATTTCTCTTTTAAGTGTGGTTTTACCTTTAACAGTTCTTCGAACGTTAGGGTACATGGGATTTTTACCTCTCTAAGACGTTGTATGATCTCCGATGTTTGAACTGATGGGTTCGTTTCCCGTCTCGTTATTGATGGAATGTGATACAATTCTGAGTTGTGCTCATACTCCCCGGTGTAGTTGGGCAGTTCCTTTACCTCTTCCTCTTCTTTGTCACTTGCATCCACTGGAAAAATTTCTTCTGAATTTAGTTCAGGTATTGAACCCTCTATTTCATTTTCTGCTTCTAATTCTTCAAAGGGCGGTTCCATTCCTTCTACCTTTTTCCATTTCTCCTCTTGCACTCGTGCCCATAGATCCTTAGTCCAGTCTCCTTCTACTTCCGGGACTATGGATCCTTCCTTTCTCTCAATACCAATTTCATCATTCAGAGGTCTATTTACTTCAGGCTTTTCCTGAGTGTTTAGGCACTCTTGGAATTCTCCTTCGGAAATTCGGTTATTTGGTAAAGGCGATGCAGGTTTTTCTAAGGTTTGTTGCACAATTTCTATCAATTTCTTGCATATTTCTAACCTTTCTTTCTCTAAGTCGCCTCTCGGATATTCTCTCTCATGTTGCTCAATGGAAGGTCCTGCTCTTATTCTCACCTTGTATGCCTGAATCCACATGGCCAATTCTTCAGGCATAGGATCTGCTAGGACTGATCCTACCTCCTCCCTTTTATTCTCATTTTTATTTTCTTCTTCCACTTGGGGTTCCTTCGTTGGTTTCTGTTTACTCTGTTCATTTTCCTTCTTTTGTAATAACTTTTTTTCTTTTATCCTCTCTCTCCGGTTCTTCCATCTTTGTGACCTTTTACTGGCAATACTTTTCTCTAGTTCTTCGGAGTCTTCTACTCTGTGAGGGATGGGTATATTCCCCTCTTTGTCACTTTGATTACTCTCGTCCGTTTTATCAGGGTTCTCTCTAGCCTTGGCTCTTGTTATGGCCTTCAAAGGTACGGTGTACTCTTTATCGCTCCCTGATGATTCAATCACTTCTATCACATTAATCTGCACATTAGATGTGACTTTGTTGGGGTTCTTAGGACAATCTCTGAAAAGATGTTCCTTACCACAATCGCTACAGTAGCCTTCCCAAATTCGTTGTGGTGGTGGTGGGTTTGGTAATGTACATTCTCTAATATAGTGGTCACCTCCACATCTGTAGCATGGTCCTCTGGGTACAGGCTGTCTATTCATAGGTCGAGGTGGTATGGTTGCTCTAGGAGCTGTGTACATTAAGGATACGTAATCCTGCTCATAATTGTATGAACCATCTGGTATTTCCATGCCATAAGCATATGGTTCATGCAGTTGTCCATATTCCATTATTGAGCTTTCATAACTAGGGTATGCTCCTTGACTAGGGTCATAAAATGAGTCATATGGTTCACTACTAGTCAAAGGTGTGGCTGGCACTATAGCCCTTTCTAGGTTTTCCTCTGGTTGTGCAATCTTGACTGGGACAACGTTCTGAGGGTGGGGCGGTTGTTGTCCTAGTACTGGTTGTGGTTGCGTATATCCCTGATATGCGTATGGTCGTGGTGCTGGTGCCTGCGGCTGATAAGAAGGATACCTAAAAGCTTCACCTCCTTGATCTCTTTGGGGATATCCATATGGTCTCACATAAGGCTGAGTGGGTTTGGTTTGCCTATTGTAAGGGCAATTCTCAGTGCTATGGTTTGTATATCTCTGCTCTATACTGCAATATTGTAGAGGTCCGGGGACAGAGGGTCTATGAGGAGCATAGGCAGGTGGTGGGACTACTCCCCTAGTACACAAATGAGAAGGATGATCACCTCCGCACTGCATACATCTTCTAAGCATAGGCAGTCTCATGGGATTAGTGGGATAATTCCTCTGTCCTTGGACATTCAGTTTTTTTGCTAACAAGTCGGCTATTTCCTCTACGTTGTTTTTGGGTATGGATGTATTGCTAGTCAAATCTTCACTTTTACTGACTCGGTAGGGACTTGTTTGAAGCTGTGGATTAATGATGAAGAATTGTTTTTAATTCCTGATTTGGTAAATTCTTCAATCATTTCTTGATATACTTGCTCCATGTTCTGAAAGGTGTTTGGGTCCAATGGCTGAAACCAAGCCAAAGCTGTGTCTGACAAGGTAAGGCCAAAAGACTCAAATTGAATCAGAAAGTCATCTACCTGCTCGGCTCTAACTACTTGTTTAAATTCTGCTATGTGGTTGTAAGGTTCACTAGAGCCATCATAGTGATTTCTCATGCACTTGGAAACTTGGATCGGCTTTAGTCTCCTTCCTGCTTCAGGTTGTCTAGGCATTACAGGGTAAATGGGTCTTCCTATTGGTATACCTGGTCCTCTTACTACCTGTGGTCTGACTGGAGCATGAGCTCCATGTCTTGGATCAATAGCTGGTTGAGGCTGGTAGTTAGGATTAATTGCAGGCATTGCAAATTGCACATGTGGTCTGACTGGAGCATGAGTTTGTTGTGTTTGTTGTGTTTGTCCCGACTGTTGATATGAATCGTTCTGGGATGTTCCAAGTGGATTTAGTGAAGTAGTGGCTTGGTCCCTTGGGGGAAACACTGGGATGTTCTGATATTTCAACTCCGCTCTCTCTAATTCTGTTAATGGCCAATATCTTCTCTGATTTTTATCCAAATATGTGATGATGGTGGGAAACTCAGGATCTTGTAACTCATAGATGGTAACTGGATTAGGAGCAACTTCCCATATAGAAGAATGGGCTCTAAGCAGATGCTCCATCCCATTGATCAAATATACATCTATTAGAGTGTCATCCTGGGGAATCAGGTTTCCTCTCCAAATTTTAGTGATCGTAGATCTCCCTCTAGGAGTAGTTACTTGCTCTTCGTTTCCACCGCCATTTAAGCTTGAAGCATTATTTTCTTCACCATGCTCGTTAATGTTTTCCGGGTGTTCTGTGACCACGTATTGAATATCTTGTTTGTCCATGTACAGTCCTCCTACGTACTTGACTGCTGGTCTAGGTACTATGTAGGCTTCTGATGCTTTCTGTAACCTGGCCACAGATCTGTTTAAGCCATCCAAATAGATAGGGATCTCGTTGTGGTTGGTGTTCACATACTCCAAGGAGGTTCTGTATTCTCCCTCAATGATTGACATCATGCCAATCATGGGTACAGTGTTTTGCATATCCTCTGAAGCCATGGGAATTTCTCCTTCTGACTCACTAGAGGTCTCAGAATAGTGTGAACGGCTACTTGGCTCGGCTACGCTCCCTACAGAAGAAATTACACTTCTTCGGCTTCCTAGGGTTCTTCCGGATCTCAGGTTCATCCACTTAAGAGCTCTGATTAAACTTTGATACCCTTGGGCCTTGAACACTCTTCACTACAGGTAAAAATGTCTAGAAGACTTGGGTTGGAAAGAAATGAGTAACAAAGGATTTTGTCAGAACACGATACTTGTCTCCCAAACTCACAATACACAATCTCCTGAATCGACGATACCTGATGTATGTTCAGACGATACACGATCTCTGACAAGTATCGTGATACCGGCTAGACGATACCGATACTTGACAACTGGCTAGACGATACCGATACTTGACAGATATCGCGACACCTACGAAACCATACCGATTGCTTAATGAAACGATACCGATACCTGAAAGTAAACGATACACGATATCTGGTCTCAGGCGATACACGATACTCAAAGGGAAACGATACTTGGAAATAGACGATACCCGATATGTGGGAAGTATCGCGATCTTTGCTCTAGACGATCTCTGGGCCAAACGATACTTGGCTGAAAACGATCGACGATACTTGGAATCCCACGATACACGATCTATGTTCTGAAACGATCGACGATATACGATATCTGGCAAATATCGCGATCTCTGAAGATCAGACGATACACGATATTTGAACCAAACGATACTTGGCTGAAAACGATCGCTGGCAAAACGATACACGATACTTGTCAGGTATCACGATCTTTGACCAAACGATACTTCTCAAGTATCGCGATCGGCACGAAACGATACACGATACACGATACTCGAAAGGCGATCGCTGGAAAACGATCTCTGACCAAGTATCGCGATCGGTATGAAACGATACACGATTGATGGGAAGTATCGCGATACTCAACCACAGGAGCAAAACGATACTTGTGAAGTATCGCAATACTCGACCGCGGGAATAAAACGATACTTGACCCTTAGACAAATTTTAACAAATGTTTTTGAAGTTTTGATTTTTCCCCCTTGATCTCCTAGCTCCGCTCTCCTCTCTTCACAATCTGTATCAATCAAAACACAACTTTTTGCCCCCTGAAAAACTCTAACGATACCTGGCGCAGATCGTTTTTCTTTCCTAACTTGATTTGTTTGAGAAATGTTGATTAAAATGATGGGCTAGCTTACCTTGGTGGCACCTAGAATCTCTTTATCAATTTCCCTTGCTCTGTGCACTCCCCAAATGCCTGGTTCCTCGCCCACGATCTCTGCCACAGCTCACGATACTCGACACTCACGCTCACGATACTTGCTCAAACAAGTGATCTTCAAAATGACTTTTTTTGACTTTTATAGTTGGAATTTTCTTGCTTACAAAAAGGAACTTTTCTGAATAAGACTAAACTCTATCCTAATGACTTGGCCCACTCTCTACTCACTCCTACTCTACTCCTTCTACTCACTTCCCTAAACTAACAACTCACTACACACACTCCAAGAATGAGAAGTAGCAAGTGCGGCTGAAAATGACTTACCAAAGAAGAGAAGATTTCCCCTCCTCCACTTACTTTGATGCAAAAAGCTACTTACCATCACACGAATGCCTCGGTTTGATTCGTCACTCCCCGGCAACGGCGCCAAAAAGTGTGTTGACCTAAGTATCAACTTAGGGACTTGCGGAGAAAGAGACTATACCTCAATCCCCTCACAAGTGCATATAGTGGGGATACACGCTTTTAATTATCAATCCAAAGAGTATACAAACCTAGCCGAGTGTATGAGGACATGCAATCATGTAATGATCAACGCAAAGAATGTAAATGAGGCAAAGACTTATCCAAACAAGCTCCAACTGTTGGTCAAGGCGAAACGATACTTGGTGCAGCAGCCGTCAGTATTTTGGACTTTTCTCCCAGTTCCGAACTCCAAATATAGCGAATAGCATATGCGTTTCGAAGCTCTCGAGAAGACGCATCCAATGGCAGTGGTTTCACTCAATTCCGGCGCTCTTACTTCAAGTTACGAGCGAAATACTGAGTCGCGGGAACACTTTCCTACACTTCAGCACTTCCTACACTTCGCACACACCTTTCCTACAGCAAAGAAACACTTTCATGGACAGACAACACTCACAAGCACTCTTTCCAAGCAATACACATGCATACAAGCTCACGAAGAAGAAGATAAGGAGGCAAGAAGACACAAATTCGAATTTCTGTGCTCTCTCTTCTCACAATGGCAAAAAGTTCTTTACAAAGAGTCACATTTGACTTATATACTAGTGCCCTAAAAATGGTCCTTTCACACAAGTGACCGGCACTTTATTCACTAAGAGACTAATTTCCTACTATTGTACATGGGTATTCTCTACTTTTCTGTGGGGATGCATCTAGAGGACTCCTCTAGTGCATTTACAAGGGAAAATATATTACAAGAATGAATATGATACAAAAATATGTAGTCCAAATCGGAAAAATTTTGGGGCCCGTCTTTTTCTCTGCTTTGTGCGCTCTTTAGCTCTGCAACACCATGTCTGCCATAACTCTTAGGGTTTTGGGCACATCTAAGGAACTCTAGCGCCAAACTTGGAGAAAAGTCACAATTAGACTTTGATAGTAGATCCCTAATTAAGGCCATTGGAAGACCATAATATATCAAGGAGTAGTCCTTGAACTCCCCATTATCTCCATAGCTTGCTAAGAGAAATTGTCTAAAAAGTGCCAACACATAGCTAAGGGCTTGAGCCATTAGGGATTGGTGTGTAGAGACTTGGCAATCATAAAGGATCAATGCATTGACTCTAGAAGAGTGTGTTAATCCACATAAAGAAAGAACAAAACTGATCTATATTGCCCTAGATCCCTAGGCACTTTGTAAGTGTGTGGAACTTGGGAAAGTCATAAAGGACTTAACAAAACTAAAAATTTGACTAGAGAACTAATTCATTGCTAGCTAAAAATCCTAATATAGCAGTGGAATTGACAAAGCATTGAGAAGATTCCTTTAGATCATTTTGTTCATCTTTAATGATAGGATGTTAACAAGAAGCTAAAATTGAGCTCATTGAGTAATTAAAGGAAAGTTTTTGGATTGGATATCTCTTTTTATGTATATGTTTGCATAAGGACTAGCATTTGATCCATTGTGCATAAAGTGTAAAAGAAGTCTAACCTTGCAGCTATCCCAAGAATTGCTACTAGAGGAGACCTTTCTTCTTGAAAGCCAATAGGTGATACATTTGGTACAAATGTTAACCCTCCTTTGTGAATGTACAATTTTGTATCAAGCCAAGAAATGAAAAGACTGTTTGTGCATAACTCTGCTTGTGACCATAGTGTGAATTTCTCTCAAATTCTTGTGGATCATACACATGTGTGTGCACTAAAGGCTTCATCTTTATGATCTTAAGATCTTGTAGGAGACTAGGTAAAAAGTGAATGGCTATTGCACAAAGAAACAATAGTCAACCATGAGATATGAACATCAATAGTAAGGGTTCGATTAGAGGGAGTCTGAGTTCATCTAACTTGATTCCTAGTCTGAGTTCATCTAAGTTGATTCCAATACTTTGAGAGGTAATGTCCATCATGTATCAACAAGAGTGGTTTGTCTTCCAAATGTAGCAGGCTCGGTTGTCCTGCTCTTCATTTTGTCACTACTAGACTTTGCAAGTTTTTGTCCCTTTGTATGTACTTCTTCCTTGGATTCCAACATGATGGGGTATTTGTGAGCTTTCAAAAATTGCTAGGTGCTCAAAAGAGGTTGTCAATGTTGATTTTGAGCAATTGTCGGCTCTGAATCACTTCATACCTAATGATGTTGTAACCTTGATGTCCTCTGGATCTTTCAAACACTGGTTTCACAATTTTCATGCCAAGTACTTGTGAGCCATAATGAATGATGGGTAAGTGTGTGAGTGCATGGGTTGAAGAAATTATGTGCCTTGTACATGAACTTGTAATGTGGCCCTATGCATGCTTACTTGGGGAATGCATTACCAGAAGTATGGTGCAAAAAATTGGGTCTATAGCTAAGTGCTCAAGGGTATGTTGACAAAGAGGTTTCCTAATCTATCATTGTTATAGTGTTGCCAAAATAGAGGATTCTTACCATGGTGAAAGGACGGTCAATATTCATCTCTTCATGTTGTACTCCCATCACAGTGATTGACCATTGTCTTATCTTTAGTTGTTGATGGATTTCCTTGTTCATGGTTCACTGATGAGATTCTTTGAGCGTATGGGCCTGTCCCTTCCTTTTGTTTCTTTTTTTTCTCTCATTTTTCTTCTCTCTTCTTCTTCCCCCTTTTTTTGAGGAACAATGTCACAAAACAAGAAGAAAGAGGTTAATAACAATAAAATAGTTTACATATGTCAAATGTGTCTCATGTGCCTGGGATTCTCAACTGTGTCTATGCATGACCTTGTAATGTGACCCTACATTAACGCATACTGTGGAAATACATGACCTGAATGGTGCAAGGCACAGGGTTATGCCAAGGGCACATGGTTTTCCCACGTCATGGCTGTTGATGTTACTTGTAGACGTTGATGCAATCTTTGTTTAGAGGTATCTATTGGATCTGGAAATGACAACTGATCATTCCTCCTTATAGGGATCCATTTTAGAATAGTGTTCGGCCGTGTACAGATCACTTTTGGCATCTTCATCTTTGGAGGGTTTCTCAAATTTTGTATCCCTCGTAGTTGGTTTTTTGGTCCTATGGGGCCTAGTGGTGCTTTTGGCTTCTGAACCCATACCATTGTTGATTGTCTTCTTACTATTGTTGAAGAGGTTAGATGATCATCTTTTGATCTCTATGCTTGGTTCTGACTCTTGCCTCTCCTTTGCTTCTTTGTTGAGACTTTTCTTGTGAGGGAGAGCATAGGGTACATGCCACATGTGCAATCGCCCTTGTTGAGCTTCAACTAATTCCTTAGGCACCCAAATTTGTTGGATACCTTGTGGTTGAGCTTGTCCTAGTTGCTTCATTCTTCTTTTGGCATGGTTGACTTGCCTGGATGGGAATTCTTGAGGCCTAACCGGTGGTTGCTTGCCTTTCATTACCCATATTTTTTAAGTCTTGAAATATGGTTCAATTTTTGTCCTTCTACATGAGGAGCGGGGTTTTGTAGTAGCTTTTGTCATCGAGGTGACCTCCTTCTTGCCATCTGGTTGCAATTGTCCTCCTCTGCTCTATGAAAATGATTGTTTCAATTGTGATGTTGATACTTTTGGAAGAGCAGAGGGTTCTAGCAGTTGCATGACCTTCCCATCAATTGGTGAGGAATGGTGCACAGGGGACTATGTGGTGTTTTCAAAGTGCAGGGTACTAGAATCAAAAGTGTCTCTACCTTCTAATTCAATTATTAGGCATTGCTTGTTAACCCAAACCTTAAGCGATTGCTACCGCAGGTTTAAGTCAATTGCCTGATCATACAACCAATCTTGCCCTAGTATCATATGTTATGTGATGTTCTCATCATGGAAAATTAACAACTTTACTCTCAAAGGGACATCCTTTAAGAGGATAGGAATATCCATCTCACCAATATAAGGGGTTTCTATGCCCCATAAGCCCACTAAATAAGCTTCTAATGGCTTAAGTTCCATGCCCAATCCTTTACAACATGAGTACCTAATTGCACTAGTGGAAGCTCTAGAATCGATCAGAGCTTTGATCATCTTATTTGCAATGTCGTGCCCTAGCTCAACCATGATGAATTTTCATCTATCTATAATGCTAGGATGTGTACTTTTTTTGGTGCACATAGTCATGTGATATATTGGGGCATTGGGATTGAAATTTAGGCCTTGTTGCCTTAACTTATTTTACCTAATGCACTCTCTACCCTCTACCTGTGCTTTTTCTCTAACCCTTAACTCTTCTTCCTTTCGCTTATTAGTAGTGTTGAGTCTCATTAGCATATCCTCTGTAAGAGGTACTTGATAAATCTTGATGTGACATCCACTAATATAGCTTGGCAAGATGTCACCTTCTATGGCCAATTTAATCATCACCCATTTCAACAAATCCGAGAATTGATAATTTTTACAAACCACCAAATCATTCTACATGGCTAATCATGTGATTTGAAGCACCTAAATCAACATACCAACATTACCATTCGATTTTTAACAACAAAATACATTGCATTCATCATGTGATGATGGGCCTAACTTCTCTGAATCATCTGCACTTATAGATGCATGATTGTTTTGTTTCTTTGAGCTCTTTTGATTCTTCAACCTTCAATCATGTTCAATGTGTTCAAGTTTACTACAATTGCAACATCCCTTATTGTCATTATCTCAATCATTTTTTCGGAAATTTTTGCAACCTCTTTGGCTCCCCCTACCTCGAAACTATCCTCTATCTCTTGTATTATTATGTTGTTGACCTTCGTCTTGGTTATTGTTTCCTCTTCCACAATTAAATCCTCTACCTAAGCCTCTTCCTCTGCCATAGTAGAATACTTGTTGAAAACCAACTTTTCCTTGGGGATTTGAGCCTACACCAATGTTCTTTTCTTCAATTATCAACATAGACACAAGATCAACAAAATTTGAAATATTCTTCCTGGTCTAAATAGAAACTCTGAATTGCTTGTATGCAGTTCATAAACCATCAAGGCAAACTTTAATCTTATCATCATCATCTTCATTGACACAATAGATGCAAGCGACTCACATATGTTTTTTATTTTACAGTGGAGTCACTTACTGACATGCTCTTTTTCTCCAGTGTATACAACTCATTCTTGAGTTGCAATTTTCGTACCTTTGTATTGCTCTTATACAATGTGATCAAATTGTTCCAAGTTTCTTCAAGAGTTTCAACATCCTAAATGTGCCCAATTATGCTATCTTGTATGCTAACAAAAAACCAATACATTACCTTCTGTGCTCCTTGATTCTACTCTACATATGCTCTTAACTCGTCCGCAATCTAATTCCTCTCTTGTAACTACAGAGGGTTTTCATTGTCTCGTTTTGATGTACTTTTAGTAGCCTTGTTCCATCATGAAATTTGTCATTTTGAATCTCCAAGCATGAAAGTTATCTTTGTTCAGCTTATCACTCATAATTTGACTCATTTCATCAACATTTGCCATTTGTATAACAATGTAGAATACTATGAAAACACTAGAAGCAATACCTCTACTTGAACTATCACACTATGACTTGAGAGTTGGATCTTAGAAAACACAGTTTTTGTGTATCAACAATATACGAAATCCATTAAAATTCTAGATGTAAAATGTTTGGAGATGTTGAACAAAATGCAAGTTAGAGTTTTGCAAACTGAACTATTTTTTTGGTGGCTGCACTTGCGGACTTGAAATAGTGGTCGAAATATCCATATTCACCATCTCTTACAAATATAATGGATCATGAAGAGTATGCAAACATGAGCACCTTCCAGTTCGATGATCAATTGGATAAGAAGCTCCAATTGTCCATATCTGAATATGCATTTTGCCTTATTTGTGTGATGCTTGGACTTCAAAAGGTTCTAGATCTCTTTGAAATATCTTTCTCATTCTTACATACTCTTGACTTAGAGCAATATTGGTATGGGACTTATCACAAAAAATTTTATCTGTTGAGAGCTAAGAGAAAGTGTTTGGAGTAAGATTCTCCATGAGAAGTGCACAGTGAAAAATGTTTGGAGTGATATTTTTCATGAGAAGTGCATCTTGAATAAAAGAAAAGAGAGTATTCTAAAGTTCTCTCTCAAAGAATAGAATAAAAAAGTAAAACACGCCTTATCAGCACATTATATAGTTTGAAGAGCACCAGAAACAAGTTAAAATTCGTCGAAAGTCTGATGGACACAAACTTTGAGGCATATTACTTTTTATGATTTTCACCAAACTTTCTCTCTCTTCCAAATCTGATATATTTGTGTAAGATACGTTTTAAATGAACCTATACATGCATTTTGAGAGATGATTTACAAGTACAATTAATTAAAACCTTTATACAACTCATCTTTTGCCATTTTTCACCCTAATGAGGCTAATAAGAAAGGTTTCGAGCACACAATCAGCTAATACATAAGCCTGATTGTATCATCATAGACAAGTAAACACTTGAATGCATGTAAAGTAAGCTAATGGATTTGGCTGTAAACTTTCAAGATTTGAGAATTGTGGATGATGAAAAAATGGAACTTAGTCAATTCAAACATGCTTTAATTGTTTCATACGAACGAGTCTTATATATTCTATGACAACAATATATTCAGTCACACTCAAGATGTCTGTTTCCTACTGTACATAAGATTTTGTATAAAACTGAAAAGCATGCACAAGTTGGTTATCTTTGCATATAAAGTGCCCTGTAATCTTTGCATATACAAAATGAGAGAAAAGAAAGCATAGTATGTTTCTGAATATAGAGTGGACGTAACATGCGCGGAAATGATAATTCTGTCTCTCCATATAGCAGCGCGATAATTTCAATCATTTAGATTGACATCAAAATTGGATGATTGAGCAGTAGGCTGTACTTCTAGTTGAATCCATACCAACTCATAATATTGGATCATGGAAGACCTAAACATCGGCGAGGCTTTCTTCTTTTATTTCGATGCTTGCAAGAGGCATTGCATATATGAGGGAAATTATAAGACAAGCGCAGCAGCAGCATGTTGTACTTAAGACCTTTGAAGACTGTAGATGATGCTTTGACTGATCTTGCAAAGTTTCAAGATACAGTTTTGTGCATGCATAACGTCCGGCCTGCCATTTCGAAAGCTCCTGGCATATACCCGAGAGGAAGTTCTAAGCACTGGCCTCGACAGAGCCTTTGCAAAGTAAAATGAATGATAGAATGAGTTACATGAGTAAAAAGTATCGTTATACAGGACTCTTAAGGATAATAGAAAAATCAGAGTATGTGTTATTATCTACATGACACGTTGAAAAGGTTGGCACTCTTCGATATTCAGATATGTAATGTGCCGATCAGTCATGAAATTGGTGCAGATGAATCGGCCTTGCTTATTTCCTTGATGTCTGGGTTGTTAGCAGCAGACGCAGCTTGATTTGATTCTATTGTAGTTGGGGCAGCCTCTTCTGTTTGCTCTTGGATACTACCATCCGCAGGCAATGGAGATTCATTTACTACTTCGACTGGTGCAGGTGGAGGTTCAACTGCAGTAAAGCTGAAGAGTCGAAGCCCTAATGCCAAACATTTAAAGCAATCTGTGAAACCAGGGTCTCCTTTCTCCATCTTCTCTAAGGAGTTCTGTCCAATTATTTCCCGCAGAGTCACCATTATACTTGCATGAAACTGTTTACATGATACCAGAAACAGAGACATTATGACAGATTTGTAGCAGAAAACATACAATCAAGAAAGCCAGGTGGCATATGAGGCGAATTTCTCGTGTAAGTAAGACAGCTGTAAAACATCTAGATTGTGGTGCTCATCGAATATGATTAGAAACATAGTCACCTCTCCAAGTAATTCTTCCTTGTATTCTTTAGATTTTCGCTCTGACATATTAAGAATAGCGTTCCCTTTGGCTTTGTAGAGAACCATACGGATATCCTTACTCTGAAATTTCAACAAGTTCACTATTAATGATCACATTGAATTCTTCACGCTCATCATAGCTTTGATGCCGATGTCAATCATAAAGCATTTTTCTATTTCATGTTAGGATGATCATACTGCAGGGAAGAGCAATCATGCATAAATAGGTGACAAATCATATGTTATCAGGTCGCATTCATTCATATGTCATAACGCCCTGCATCTATCTCATCTTATCTAATAGTTTCTGCGTTTCTCTTATCTGTTATTTTATAACACTCGATAAATGGATTTAACATGTCTATCTAATAGTTTCTGCGTTTCTGTTATCTGTTATTTCATAACACTCGATAAATGGATTTGCAGGGATAAATAAAATAATATTAAAAGAATTTTAAATAGAAAAAGAAAATTATCTCACTCATAAACTCTTAAGGATCATTCACAACACCAGAAAATGCAATCTCTTTGTATTTACCTGTCCTTTCCCTCCCAGTGTAGAAAAGAGAATAACGAGATAAGAATCCATTGGTTTGATATCGAAGGAGAAACTTCATTTGTCCGTTTTTCAGAAATGTCATTAAATTGCTATAGGATTTGTTGAAAAACATCTGATTAAGTACTTTTGAGAGCTTTTGATTTCCTATCCAATGTCTCCATAAAGATTGCAAACCTTCACTTATCTATTCAATTTCACATGTAAGTGCACCTATGAAATGCAGAACTCATGTTAAACAGCAATCGATGATTTTCTAAACCCTTCTGCGTTTCTTCGGAAAAATCAATATAATGCATATAAATATCAACGGATGGAAGTTAGGCTTGCGTTTTTACGAATTTGAAGATTTTTGTCATATGATTTTTTTTATACATTCAGCTAATGCGAAGGTAGAACATGTGATTCATAAGAATTTGTATGATATTAGAATCTACTGGCCTGCCCTGCTCAATATCCCAAGAACTGGGAGTAGCGAAAGTCTTATTTCAGGATGTAAGAAAGATCAAGATTAGTACTTTCTCATTCGTATTATTCATGTGAGTATAACTAGTGAATATTGGTAGAAATAGGGAATTTATAAACATAACGACAAGACTTAGATGATAATGTTGGTTGCATAAAAGGTTTTAAAGCACAGGATTCCTAAAACGAGATAGGAATACAGGATGCATGTGGTTTTAAAATGTGGAAACATATAGTTGATTTCCTCTAATATATGGACTTCAAATATTTCCCCATGGCTCTAGAATCACATGAAATGGATTTGAAAGGCCAAATATTTCCCCTCAGCAGTCCTAACATTTAAAATTCTAATTCGGTGTGCATATTTGACGTAATAAGTTACGAGGCTTGATTTCTTTTTATAACAGGCCGCACCCTAGCCTAAGATTTAAAAAATAAAAAAGTAAAAAATAAGAAAAAAAAGAAACATGTATTTCTGTAAGAAGTTACGGCCATTTTATCACAATCTGCTAAAACCGTAATAACTCGTAAAGATTTTTCTATCTATTACTTACACCTTTTGCATCATAATAATGTTTTTTTAATGGAAAAAAACCTTTTTTATATAGCGTAACCAAGAAATCGCCTCAATTTCCTACAAAATATTGATTATAGAAACCTTTAGGTCTCTGGATACTGGAATTTCCATTTACAAAATAACAAACGATATGCTCTAAGTGGATGATAAATGTGGGCTATGTAAATTCTGGCTTTGAGATACGTTATATCTGGCCGCATGCATAGAGCAGCTGAATAGTATAGTCCAGGTTTGAAGTTTAATTCTTACTCGGCAGTGAGATCCATTTTGTTAGGCATAAACTTTTTCCCTACTTCGTGGAATTGAGATAGTTCCCAGTGGTAGTGTGCCTTTTCATTCATTTTCCAATCCTATTGCCTTCTCCAGTCAAAGGAATAACTATAATGCGGTCGAGCATGTACATACATGTATGTGTGCGTGTGCATGCATTAATTCAATGTATGCGTGTGTGTGTGTGCGCGCGTGTGCATGTATTAACTCAATGTATGCGTGTGTGTGCATGGGTGTTTTATGTGTTCCAAACTATAATGCACTTTTATGGCAAAGCTGCATTGCTGGGTGCAAAAAAGTTCCATAACGCCGCCTGAATGCCTCTCCAAGGAGAACAACGGAAAGCTGATAAACAAGATGATCTATGAATAAGATGGACTCCTCCTACGAAAAGAATTAATAGGTGGCCTATATAGGTTACGTTAAATAAATCACCGTGGTATAATGTAATACCATCACGTCTTGAGTTAAATTTTCAAAGACATTATTTTCCATTTAGCAATGCTGATTAATCATTACCTTTTCAAAAGTTGGGGGAAAGCAAGGATCTGGGATCTCCAAAATTCTCACCACACACGAATCTCGATCCGCTTCTGCATTCCACTTGCTGCTGGCTATGGCGCATGCCGTTATTGCAATCGCAATGTCATCGCATACATACCGCTCCACCTTACTTTCCTTCACAAGTAACAGAAAACTGTAAAAGTAAGTTTTCAATAGTGATTTGAAAGCACATTTAATTGAGCAAATGCCTATTTAAAATCAGAACTTGCATTTAAGTTTTAAAAAATCTTCTTTTGACTCAAGCATATATTTTCAATACAACACACGCGCGCGCGCACACACACACAGACACACACACACACTCTCTCTCTCTCGATAATGTGAAGCACTGTTGTGGTCTACAATGTTTGTATAAGTTAGAAGTGAGGAAATTAAAGTAGCTAAGAGAGAATTTCTCAACTTAGATAGTGAAAAACAGGATATATATCTTGGTTCTCATATGCAAATGCTCAAGGATACTCTATCAATGACATAGCTTTCATTTGAATATTACCTTGGACAAGATATTTTTGTGTGGAAAAGCATATAATCGACCTCCACTTCTAGACAAGCATAAGTTGATGGAAAACTCTCTCCATCCATACTTTCCCAGCTATCTTTCCACATAGACTATGGGATAGGATTCCAGAATTCCTAGCATCTCATCCATGGTCTAAGATCTAAGACCCAACTCTTTAATAGGTATTCAATGTTGTAGGACTGCTTAAAATTAAAATGTGCCGTGAAAGTCAAGCTTTATAAAGGAAAAAGGCACTTCATCGTAGATGTAAAGCACTGAGATATTCAAAATGTTATGTGTGTTTATTGATGATGGTATGGATCAAAAGAAGACTGATCTTCCCCATTTTGCTCTCTTTCCTAAGGATATTGGGAATGAAGTCCTTATGCAAATGCATTTGGTTTTGATATATGATGGAATGTAACATCTAAGGTATCATTCACATACCTTAATGTGCATAATGATCCAAACGTCACTCTCGCTATGTTTCATAGAGTTCATGACGTCTATATTTGCAACTTGGTAACATTGCGAGAGAATAAAAATTCTATTGAATTTGGTTATTTGTGGACATTTGTTCATAAACAAGTATTTCAAAACCCTAAGGTCACTTTTCTTTTAGTTGGCCATACTCTTGATCATATCGATCAAATGTTCCATATGTTCTCTAAAAGAATTGTACATCATAATGTCTTTACTCTTCCAACATTTGTTGTTTTGATTTTTGAAGCCTATACTCTGAAGCTTTAAGTTAAACATCTTACACAAATTTATGACTTCAAGCACTTTCTCTCAATATGTGTTGTTAACAATAGTAAAGTTTCAACTGAGTTGAAAAGCATTGGTTTCACTCATGTATTCTTGATGAAGAGGCATGATGATATAACTCTTTCATTTGCAAATCAATATTCATCTTCTAGTGGGTGGAAACCTTACAAGGATGGCTACAAATTTTTAGTGCATACCATAATTTGGTAGTTTATGATACAAAACAATCACCATATGAAGATAAAAACAGTATGATGGAATTCGGAAATGGGGTTGAACAAAGTAAAAGGTGGATGGAGGCACTTATCAAGAAGAGGAGACATATCACACTTATGAAGAAAATATGCATTGAATGAGGAGCTATCTTGATTGCATAATTTTTTTATCCATAACAAAGAGACTATATAAAATCACATTGCAAAATATTGGCCTATTGACATGCCATTCAGATGATGTTTCAGCATATATAAATTGAATATGGTCCAAATACATAATGCGGATACATCCATCAGAAAAGAATATTTATGTAAGGCTAAGGAAGACAAAGAAGACTAAAGAACAATGGCATGGAAACTCCAAGGAAATAAATATTGGAATACTTATTGCAACCCTTGTTTAGGATGATAAATACAGTAAACCATCTTGGATTGCAAAAGTTCTAGATGTCATTAATGATATAGATCAAGGCAAAGTAACCAATGTGACATTTCATTGGTACTATACTAAAAGTAGTAATGCATTTACAGGTGAATACACTTTAGAAACGGTATGTGATTCCAGATAGTCAGATTCAAAGAGAAAAAAGAAAAGATTCATAGTCTATCCACTCTCGAAATTGATGAGGTAGATATTATCGTCTATGGTTTTGTGTTAACCAAAACAGGGCATTTCAGGAAAGCAACTGAAAATATAATAAAGAAAAAAATTCTAGATTTATATGAGACAAGGAATCAAAGGCAAACAAGAAGGTGCATGCTTGATCTAGCTGACTTCGTTGTCTACTTAAATGAAGCTAATACTCTTGTTGCTATGAAAGGAGAAGATGAGAGCTCATAAGAAACACATGCTTCATATGAAAATTTATGATATTCCAGCTCCTGTACAAGTTGTACAAATCACTTCATGTGATGAAATCATGTTTTGTAAGATGTTTGTGCTATAATCTGAAAGCCTTTTCTGCAAATATGAATACATGAATGGCAGAAGCACTTTTTGGTCTCTTTCATAATTTTCATATAAAATTTGCATATGCCAATATACTAATATGCTTGATTTTGGTATTAAAAAAGTCAAATCATGTAAAAAAATCTCATATTTTTAAACAATTTTCAAAAAAACTCATATTTTTAATTGATTTTTCTAGATTTCTCAGTCAAGTCATCTAAAATAGCATTATGACCAAAAGTCTCTCATGCTGCCTCCACATGTGGGAAAGTAGGCAAAGTGTCCAAAAAAAATGCTCCTTACATGACTCATGAGTGAGAGAGTGACCATCATATTGAAGAGCCACCCCTTTGTGGAGAATGAGTTCTCCTATGCGCAACGGAAGTGTGTAGTGAGCCCTTGTATGTACAGCACTTAGACAAACATCTGCACCTTAGATAGCTTGCTGCTCTCAATACAAAACTCAAATGGACTTGAGACTTTAGGCAATCAAAGTAGACAAAGAGGGCTTTCTAACAAGCTGTAAATGACTTAATTTGGACAAGTTTTGATTAGGAAACACAACTGTCAAAGATGAACTACCTGTCCACACAGGTATGCTTAAGAACTGAGCTTCACTCTCGGACTGATAGCTCTCTGAATATATATCCTTTGAGCAAGATATTTGGTATAGAGAAAGTAGACACAAATAGCTTTCCAACAAGCTAAAAATCAAGTAATTTGGATGAGTTTTGATCAGGAAACTTAACTCACCAAGATAGACCACCTGCACACATAAGTACACTATAAAACTGGACTTTACTCTATGATAGATATCTCTTAGAGTATGAATGATCTGAATGAGATATTTGAGACACTGAAAGTAGATTCCAAGAGCTTTCCAACAAAACAAAAATCACGCAATTTGGATATGTTTTGGTCGGGAAACTGAACCGACCAAAATAGACTACCTATCTACACAGGTATACTGAAAAACTAGACTTCACTCTTTCACTGATGTCTCACAAATTACATAAGCTTTCAAAGAGATATTTGATATGAAGAAACTACACAAGATAAGCTTTCCAATGAATGTTTAAACGCACAAAATGGTTACATATGCACGGAGATATGAGCTCTGCAACAGAGCTGTGTACAAACTGACGTGCGGCTGGAAGGAGTCTAAGAGAAAACCAAAATGACAAAATGGCTAGATCCGACTACTAAGAGCTCTTGCCTCTTTCTCTCCTTGTTTTGAATGTGCTCCCACTTCACTTTTATAACCAATGAGCATGTGAAGAAGTTTGTGCCTCCTTCTTAACTCACCACTTTCTCCACTACATGCTACTAACTACAAGGCAAGATATTGTATCTCTTACTCATCATGAATTTTGACTAGACTTTTTCTTTTATTATTTTTTCCTTTTTTCCTCCACTTTTTTCTTTATCTTTATAGTTGGTGAATTTATCCAAGCATGGCTCATATGAAAATGAGCTTGTACATTTATCTTCAACACTCCCCCTCAAGCTCATTTGGGAGTTATCTTCATCCATGTCCTTCAAATTTATCGCATCCTTGAAACCTTTGAGTTTAGAAGCATCCAAGAACTTTGTAAACATATCTGCAACCTGCTCTTTGGTTATGATGAACTTTACCTCCACATCTTTGCTCAGCACCTTCTCCCTTACATAGTGGTATTGGACCTCTATGTGCTTGCTCCTTGCATGAAACATAGGATTGCTTGCCAAGTAAATACTTGACATGTTATCATCGTATATAGAGATGGTTCCAACTTGCACTCCAAGATCAGCCAAAAGCTTTTTAATCCACATTGCTTCACATGTGGCAAAAGCTAATCCTCTATATTCAGCCTCCATAGATGAAAGTGCAACAGTAGGTTGTTTCTTTGAGCTCCACGTGATAGGTTTGCTTCCTATCATGAACACATAACCTGAGGTTGATCTTCTATCTTCCTTTGAGCCTTCCCAATCAGCATCACTAAAGCCTTTGACCTGCAATTCTTCATCAAACTTGTAAAACAAAGCATGATTAACTGTATGCTTTATGTATCTCAACACTCTCTTGGCTGAATTTAAGTGTTCACTTGTCGGGGCTTGCATAAACTGAGAAAGTACACCAACGACATAAAACAAATAAGGTCTTGTAATGTTTGCATAGATCAATGATCCTACAATGCTTCTGTATGTCGTTACATCTTCCAATGGTTCTCCATCATTTGAACAAATCTTTGTATTTGTGTCCATGGGTTTAGTGAGTGGTTTGCATTCACTCATTCCAAATCTGAAAAGAACATCCAACAAGTACTTCCTTTGCATCAAGTAGATGCCACTCTTTCCATAAACAACTTCAATTCCTAAAAAATATTTCAGCTCTCCAAGATCTGAAATTTTAAACTCCTTACCAAGCTTCCTTTTGATATCTTTAATCCCTGTAACATCATTTCCTGTTATGATGAGGTCATCGACGTATATGCAAATATATACCTCTCTATTTTCTTCCTTCTTCATGTACAACGAAGGATCTGCACTACTTGGGTTGTATCCACACTTAGTTAGATACTCTACCAATCTCTGATTCCATGCTCTTTGTGCTTGCTTCAAGCCATAAAGTGCCTTCTTCAAGCTTCAAACAAAATCTGGATGGTTTTCATCTTCAAATCCAATCGGTTGACTCATGTATACCTATTCTTGTAGTTCTCCATTAAGAAAAGCATTTTTTATTTCCAGTTGATATAATGGCAATCTCCTTGAAGCACCAATTACTATTAAGGTTCGGATAGTTTCCATCTTTGCAACAGGGCTGAAAACTTCATCATAATCTATGCCTTGTGTTTGTTTAAATCCTTTGGAAACTAATCTAGCTTTATATCTAGCTAGTGAACCATCAGCATTCCTCTTTACTTTAAACGCCCATTTGTTTGGAACAATCTTCATACCTTCTTTCTTTGGCACTAGCTTCCATGTGTGATTATCTTTGAGAGCTTTGATCTCCTCTTTCATAGCTTGCTTCCATTCCTTTTGTGTGCAAGCTTCTTCATATGTCTCAGGCTCTTTGTCTTTGATAACCTGCATCATGTATGCAAAATGTGTCGCCATAAAACTATCATAACTAAACCTTTGAGTTGGATACCTTGTCCTTGAAGATCTTCTTTCATTGCCTTTAGAGAGTTGCTTCTTTAACCTATTTAGCTTTACCATCGGAGTGATTACCTCTTCATATTCTTCTTCACTTGCATCTACCTCACTGTTTGGAGTAGCACTTGCATCTTTGGCTCTACTATGAGCTGAATTTGGAGATAAAGAATGGCTCCCCCTCCATGTTGAACATTCTTCATTTGATGTAGATGCCTCTGGACCTGAAGCCTTTGTGCTTGATTGTTGAACTTCTCTTTGATTTGTTCCTGCATAATCATCACAATCTTCTTCAAGAATCTTTTCCTTTCCTTTATCTTCATACCATGGTCTTAGTTCATCAAAGACCACATCTCGCGAGACTCTTAATTCCTTTGTTCTAGGGTTGTAACACTTGTATCCTTTTTGCTCCGTCGAGTAGCCGATGAAAATGCATTTTTCTGATCTTGGTTCCATCTTCGTTCTAACTTCTTATGGAATGTGAACAAAGCAAACAAATCCAAAAACTTTGAGGTGTGCAAGATCAGGTTTCTTACCGGAATATACCTCTTCTGGAGTCAAGTGATGTATTCCCGATGTTGTGCACCTATTCATCAAGTAAATGGCGGTTCTGGTAGCTTTAGCCCAATAGTACAATGGTACCTTCATCTCGTTGAGCATGCATCTTGCAATTTCAGCAATTTGCCTATTTTTCCTCTCAGCTACTCCATTTTGTTGTGGTGTATACGTACAAGTGAATAGCCTTTCGATCCCATTCTCTTGTAGAAAATCTGAAAATTCTTTGGAGAAGTATTCTCCTCCACCATCGGACTTAAGGTTTTGATAGACCTTCCTGTTTCCTTTTCAACTTCAACTTTGAATCTTTTGAATATAGAAAACACCTCTGATTTTTGCTTCATACAAAACAGCCATACCTTTCTTGAGTGATCATCAATGAAGGTGACAAAAAATCTATTACCAGCCATTGATGCCTCTTGGGTTGGTCCCCATACATCCGTATGTATCAAGTCCAAGACATTTGGAGCCACATAATTGCTCCTCTTGAATGGCTGCCTCGTTTGCTTTCCTAGTTGACAAGCTTCACATAACTCATGTAGTCCAATGCTATTAAATTTTGGAAGACCTCTTACCACTTCATGTTTGCTCATGTCCTTCAGCTTTGGAATGTTGATGTGTCCTATTCTTTTGTGCCATAAGTCCGGCTCTGAAATCTTCTTGTTCCCACATTGAATGTACATGACCTTTCCATGTGGATGTTGGACATCCAAAGTGAACATCCTTCCTTCTCTTCTACCTCGAGCAATGACCTTGAAGCCTTCTTTTGGATTCTTTATGAAGCACCCATTCTCATTGAATATGACATGATAACCCTTCTCTACCATTTGTCCTACTGAAATCAAGTTCTTTGAAATTGTAGGAACATGAAGAACATTAGATAGTACCTTTGCTCTGCTTGTATCTCCAAGCCTTATATCTCCAATGTGTTCAATCATGTGTTGAGTATCATCACCTGTTTCAACTTGGTACCTTTTCCACTTGGTACCTGTAGATTAGTGAACAAACTTCCTTGGCATGACATATGGTTACTACAATCTGAATCAATGTACCATTTTTTGTCATCTTCATAAGAGCTTCTATACTCATGTCTCATTGCAAGTAGTGTGTCCTTGCTTCCTTCACTTCAGGTGCTTGCATAGTTGCTTTGGTTCCTTTGATTGCCTCCATTTGGTCTTCCATTCTTCAGCCAACAATCACTAGCATAGTGTCCTACTTTACCACAATGATAACATGTTATACCTTTATGAGAATTGTAGGAGCTTCGGCCTCTTCCTCTACTTCTACCTCGACCTCTTCCTTGTGAGTTGGCATTTGATGCATCCTTGTTGTCTTCCGAATTGTTTTGATTGTAGTTGGAGTGGTTGTGACCTCTTCCCTTTCCTCTTGAGCCTCCTCTTGAGTTTCTTTCTTTACCTCGACCTGCATATAACATTTGGTTGTAGCTGTCCTTTTCTTTGGGACCACCGAAGCTAAGCTCTTCTGTGACAAGATGAGGGATTAGTTGTTCAAAACCTGGATATACATCTTTCAAGTTAATGGAAGTTATAAAAGGCTTCCATCTTTCATCTTCTCTCAACCCATTGAGAGTATAACACACAAGATCTTCATCTTTAACCGTTGTGCCAATAGAAGCTAAAGCATCGCTTAGCTCCTTAATCTTCAAAGTATATTCAGCTATGGATTGACTCGAGCTTTTCTTGATTGTGTTCAACTCATTCTTGAGTTGAAGTTTCCTAGCTTTGGTATTTGTTGAATACATCCTTTCAAGAGCTTCCCAAGCATCCTTAGCTTTCTCTAGATGTTGAATATGACCTACCATGGCATTAGTCATTACTTGCGAAATGAGGAACATGACTCTCCTATTCCTCTCTTCCCATTCTTTTGCTCCTTTGGACTTCGGTGGCCATAGCTTGATTGATTTGAGGTTGAGCATCATCGCCGCTCACAATACCCCATAAGCCTTTGCCCATTAGGTAGTTGGTGATTCTAAACTTCCACACGGGATAGTTATCCTTGTCCAACTTCTCTACTTGTTGACCCAAGTCAGCCATTGAAGAGTATCAAAGACTTTGAGAGTTACCTCGAATAGTTATAGTCCTTTGCTCTTGCGTTTGTGAAGCTCCTTCTTGTTTTGTAGCTCCTCTTTTGCTTTGCTTCACCTCAAGCTCTGTTGATGAAGCTTCAACACCAAGTTTGCTCTGATACCAACTTAGGAGAATGAGTTCTCCTATGCGCAACGGAAGTGTGTAGTGAGCCCTTGTATGTCCAGCACTTAGACAAACATCTGCACCTTAGTTGTGTCAAAGATTAACTACCTGTCCACACAGGTATGCTTAAGAACTGAGCTTCACTCTCGGACTGATAGCTCTCTGAATATATATCCTTTGAGCAAGATATTTGGTATAGAGAAAGTAGACACAAATAGCTTTCCAACAAGCTAAAAATCAAGTAATTTGGATGAATTTTGATCAGGAAACTCAACTCACCAAGATAGACCACCTGCACACATAAGTACACTATAAAACTGGACTTTACTCTATGATAGATATCTCACAGAGTATGAATGATCTGAATGAGATATTTGAGACACTGAAAGTAGATTCCAAGAGCTTTCCAACAAAACAAAAATCACGCAATTTGGATATGTTTTGGTCGGGAAATTGAACCGACCAAAATAGACTACCTATCTACATAGGTATACTGAAAAACTAGACTTCACTCTTTCACTGATATCTCACAAATTACATAAGCTTTCAAAGAGATATTTGATATGAAGAAACTACACAAGATAAGCTTTCCAATGAATGTTTGAACGCACAAAATGGTTACATATGCACGGAGATATGAGCTCTGCAACAGAGCTGTGTACAAACTGACGTGCGGCTGGAAGGAGTCTAAGAGAAAACCAAAATGACAAAATGGCTAGATCCGACTACTAAGAGCTCTTGCCTCTTTCTCTCCTTGTTTTGAATGTGCTCCCACTTCACTTTTATAACCAATGAGCATGTGAAGAAGTTTGTGCCTCCTTCTTAACTCACCACTTTCTCCACTACATGCTACTAACTACAAGGCAAGATATTGTATCTCTTACTCATCATGAATTTTGACTAGACTTTTTCTTTTATTATTTTTTCCTTTTTTCCTCCACTTTTTTCTTTATCTTTATAGTTGGTGAATTTATCCAAGCATGGCTCATATGAAAATGAGCTTGTACATTTATCTTCAACACCCTTGGTGTGGGGCTCCTGATAAAAAGAGCTTGATAGTGCTGGTGCTCCAAAATGAGAATAATGTATCCATCTATGTCCTAGATAATCGGCTGAAAAGGGGAAGTCCTAACTTGTATTGTGTTGAAATTTCTTGCTAAATTGTCCCAGAAACTCCCTGATCTCTTAGGCATACAATCGTGGATGTTTTATCCTCCAAAAGTTTGTTGGATTTTTTACTTTCATCTTGATTATACAGCTAGATCACGTCATTTCCATCTGATGAGGAATGATTTCCAAAATTGAGTAGAAAGTGCATGGATAAACCCACATATCTGTCCTTTCATTTACAATAAGTCAGAAAAAAGAGTTGTTCTTCATTGCAATTTTAAAGCAATTACATTCCCTCTATAGTCATAGTTTTTGTACTTTTACCTTCCAAGCGGTGGAATATGATGAAACATACTGTAATGTACTTCATGAGCATAGAATAAAAAATTAACATATATTTAAGGTTGAATCTATCCTTGGTATTCTATAGTGTTAACGACCTTACCTTTATGCAAGAGCAAACAAGCTCACTGTCGCTGTCCACTGGCATTAAATGCAATCCGCATCTGGACAACCTCTGGAATGGAAAAGATAAATCTTTGATATATTCAACAAATTAGAGGAAGATCATATAATGTTGAGGTACTCCAGATAATTTTAATATAATGTTACATGAGGAACAAGTGAATTGAAAAAGAATCTAACTTGTGAGAAGAGACATCCACACCTTCAGCAAAACTAAAGGGTCCAAATCTTGACCAATAATATGGTTGCACTCAGGAAATGGTGTATCTAGAAGCCTGCACCATCTCCTTCCAATCTCAATTTTAATAGCATTACCATGAGTCTCCAACACAAAGAGCGCTTTGGTCTCCGAAATAGGTGTTAAGATCCATGAATGGTATGGATAATATTTTACTCGACTCTGACCATGGAGTAAGAATAGTGTACAATCAGTATTCCTTCGTAAAAAAACTTTAACATTAAGGTGTCTTGCAAAATAATAAGGTATCAGAACAGCAAAATATTAGGAACTTTATGCCTATGCTTTAAATGATGGAACTCCCAAATAAAAAGGGAATAGCTTCTTCCAAGGAGACTGTAAATTGAAACACTAACTTGGATCACAGCATGAGGCCTTGCTCGTAGAGTTTGGAATCTCAGATTGCGATTCATTTTATCATATTCCAGTTCGGTGATTCCATCTTTTTTCCAGCAATGCTCCTCCTGAAACAGACTTATATTTGAGTTTTTTTCCTCCTTTTGAATAAATATTTTTCTTCATTTTCATGTTTTACTAACTTCACATAAGATGAGATTCGATGTATACACCTGGATCAATCCATTATATCCGCAATCAACTAACAACAAGTTGCGAGTTTCAACTGACTATGGTCTATTGAAAACTTACATGCATTAAGTATTATGGCATCCCCAACAATGACAGAAAATGCAAGAGCTAGAAACTTTATTTGATAAAAAAATGAATGATTGACTCCTTTAAAAGAAATCGCTCATACAGTTGATTAAAATCATCAAAAATGGGTTTTATCATTACAGGAAAAGTTCCTATTACTGTATAAAATGGGCATGAAGGTACCTCATGTCAGCATAACTGAAAGCTGCTATGCTATTTTTGGTAAAGACTTAAAGTTACCCAATAAGCAAAAACGCTTTCTCAATTACATTGAATTCCATAATGCTGCACTTTAAGAGAATAAATGGATAGGTAATAGTAGTTTTAGATCAAGATGCACTGAGAAAACCATGACTTTTCACGCATGAAAATCATTCACATTACATAATCATCAGATTTAAACCTAACTCATGGACGGAGCACACCCTAGTGCCCATCCATAAGTCACGACATGTTATAGATCCAGCTACATACTGGACGATCATGATTGGCCCCATACTGGCCAAGTTATATGGGGTAGTGCTAGAGATAGAGTTGAGCACCCTCGCCAAGAGGAAGGGTATAAAGGCTCCAAGACAGGAAGGATTTAGACGAGATTACTCTACCATTGACCACATCTCCACTTTGAGATACATGATCGACCACGCATAAGTGAGGAAGAGGAGATTATACCGCTGCTTTGTGGACTTCCACAAAGCCTTTGACAGAGTTCCCAAGAAGCGGCTCTTCAGACATCTACTCGACATTGGGGCTCCAGAGGAGATGATATGGGGGATTTACACATTATATGAGAGAGCATCCGGTAGAGTTTGATGTCCTTGTGGCCTACCTGATCCACTTGCTAGCACCATCTGGTTGAAGCAAGGATGTCCGCTCTCTCCCACCCTCTTTGGTCTATACATTGATGAGATAGTGGACTTCATACGGTAGCAGGAAGGGGATCGCATTGAGGTACAAGGGACCACTGTTCACATTCTTTTATATGCTGATGATATTGTCCTGGTTTCAGAGTCTGCAAAGGGTGTACAAAGTCACCTACATGGCCTTAATGACTTCTACACACATAGAGGGCTATCAGTGAACCTTGGTAAAACCAAGGTTTTGATCTTCCATACATCAGCACAAGTGGGAGTCTCAGCTCTTGCACAGGAGAAGGCAGACCCATTCAAGGTAGTCAGGTCATATGTCTACTTGGGAGTGACATTCAGAGAAGCCAATGGGGTTTTCTCCATGTCTCAAGCAGCTCGTGATTGCATCACACGAGGATATACAGCACTAGCTTCGATGGAGAGACACTGCCACCATGCATATTTTCATGAGCCTGGCACAAAAGGATGGCTCTTCGATACTTTGGTTACCCCAGCATTCATGTATGGAGCAGCCATATGGGGACCAAGATTAGCTGCATCAACATGGCAGTGGAGAGGCCACAAATCCTCATAATTGCTAGACTCATCTGCAACAGATCTTTGGTACCTCATGATATCATCAAAGCAAAGCTTGCTACACCACCGATGCTAGTGGAGGCACTCTTGGAGACAGTATGCTTATTACACAGGATCCACAGAATGGACATAGGGAAAATCACTTATAGAGCCTTCCAAGCATCACTCAACACGGCGCTAGTAGGAAATACCTCCTCATGGTACACACAGGCACGGGATTGGTTAGGCCCCCACCTATTCGATCTCCCACCAGAAGAGGAATAGGATCATTCGCAAGGAGATATGGCATACATACATACAGAGGACATGGCTCAGCCCGAGGGATATACTACCACAGAAAATGCTCCAATATCGTGAGCATTTTCTATAGATCTCAGATTAGGGTTTCATTGAGACTCAGCGCTACATGCAGACATACCTACCACACCACTCTCGAGTCATCAATGGACAGCTTCGAGTTTCATCACATCAGCCCAAGATTGAGAGGGGTCGGGCCAGAGGAGCCCCTCAAGAGGATGACGTACCACATACTCCACCCACCTCCACCCATCATTAGTAGTTAGGGTATTCACATTTCACTCCCACATGGGTAACCCCCTCTATTAGGTGGCCATTGTTTGCAAAGTCAAAGCCACGCTCACCCCCACGCGCCACTACATTATCAACACTACTCCCTCATTATCAATAGCACCATCCCTTTGTTGTTTTCAGCCTACCCAGTTTTTGTGTAGGGAGTATTTTTCCTTTTCCATTTCTACACACAGATGACCACATTTGTATATGGTTTGTCTCATAGGCCAAGTTTGGCATTTGGAAGACATTAATATGACTTTCTTTCTTCTTTCTTCTCTCTCTCTCTCTCTCTCTCTCTCTCTCTCTCTCTCTCTCTCTCTCTCTTTCTCCCTCTTTTTTTCCATAAAAAGTAAGTAAATGTTTGCAAGGTTGCCAAAAAGTAAATGCTTCTTATAAATGGAAGTAAGTAATACAAAGGGATTCTCAATACAAAAGTAGAGTAAGAACTTCTGATGCCCTTTAATTCCATTACCTAAAGAGGGTGTGTTTGGGGTTGACCTAAAGAGACTTTCGGCCTTCTCATGGATGTCTTTGTAGAAGATGGCCTCCGTCTTTAACTTTTGATTTTCTTCCTTGAGCTCTTTGTTGTCATGCTCCAACTGCATGTTGAGTTCCTCTCATTCTGTAATCCTTCTTTGAAGCTTCATAGCTTGAGCCTTGCGGACAGGTCACTCGAGTGATTACGAACATATCTTCATGATATTAATTGATTTCCTTGAGATGCTGTAATGTGTTTCTCACATGAATGGTAGCTATGTGGATATTCTCCAATACTGGTAGTGCATAAGATTGTCCAATGGGTGCGGAAGTGGAAGGTGCAATGGGACATGTGTTGGAATGCATAGGTTGGGTTCATGTGGAATGAATGTGTGAGCAAGATGGTGGAGGCAGGCGAATTCGGTGTTTGAATATGTGGAGGGATGTTAATAGGAGGCAGAGGCTGTTAACCTAATAAAATGATGATTTCTTTATGCACTAACAAGCTTCTATTTGCAGAATATATTGCTGGTTTCAGGCATTTTGTCAAAGAGAAATGTTGTTTGGTGGTAATAAACTACCATCAAAAGGAAGCTCGTAAACAACGATGTCACGCAATGACCCCGTTAAAGGTTTGTGGTAGCATACGTGCCATGAAGAAAGTTCAAGAGTTGCATACAGAGATTGAAGCAAGGGAGACTTTTATCATTTAACTTTTTCATTGGAAGTGCATTGATTTCTACCTTTGCAAAAGGATTGCATGTTCTTCGAGAGGAGTAGTCATGAGAATGGTCTCTATTCAAGCAGTGTGATGCATATGAATTGCACTTCATGAGATTGCATGTGGATAGCATTATTGTACAAATAGATGTCGTGATCCATGTATGTGTGCAAAATATGTGTTTGCTTTCATGTGGATTTATTGTTTTTTTATGATTATTATGATTTTTTTTATTGTGGGTCAGATGGGTTATGATGATGTCTAGAGGGCTCTTGCATTCAATTTTGATAATGTTTTTGATGAAAGCTAAGGTGTCGATGTGTTAGTTCTTGTTGCAATGGTATGCCTTAGGTCTAGCATCCATTTTTGAGACTCGTAGAGAAGCCAAGCAAATCAGCCCATGAGGCTTATGATATTGGCCACGATGAATATGAGGATGAAGCTACAGACAATATTGAGGATAAGGAGGATGTTTATGATGGGGATGAAGAAGAGCATGAAAGCACATCCTGCAGCATGTGTGGTGAGAATTATGTTCCTGACGAGTTTTGGATATGCTGTGACATTTGTGAGAGGTGGTTCCATGGGCAATGTGTGAAGATTACACCAGCTAGAGCAGAGCACATAAAGCAGTACAAATACCCCCTTTTAGTAGCAAGCAGCAACGGATGTAAAGTTTAGGATGTTACGCATTTAACTCCTGCATCCACAGGCTATGTAGATCTTTGTGGAGTATTTACTGTCAAAGTTGAGATTTGGAAGCACAGAGGAGGCTCTTAAATTTTGAGGGGTTTTATGACAGGCTAAGCTTATGTAAAACAGAGGATTTTGTATTCAGAAGAAGCACTTGATTGATAATGTATCCCATTAATTAACATTCATTCAGCAGGCACTCAAATGAGTGTCAGGTCAGCTTGAATCCATTTTTTGCAGACCTGACCCAGCCCCCCTCGTCAGAGGTAGAGGAGTGGCACCATTTTTGTGGCAGAGGGGAAAACTCCAAAAGGGGGGTTGGCAATTGCTGCAAAAAGGGGAGGCTGTTTTCTTGTCAATGGGAGATATGTGGAGGAGGAAGCAGAAGGGGGATAACTCTCGAAGAATGAGACTGGCTCCAGGAGTGTATAGCCGAAAATGGAGGAGAGTAGTCTTGGAAAAATATCTCGTGAATCGGACCAGCATAGTATAAAGAAGAAGTCATTCCAGCAATTGGTCTTTTTACAAAATTGGTCTTTTTAGCATTCGTCCACTTACAAACTAGTCTTGGTCTTTTTACAAACTTGGTCTTTTTAGCATTCATCCACTTACAAACTGGTCTTTTTATGAAATTCGTCTTGAAAGACAAATTGGCAAATTGGTCTTTTCATTGCTTATGGGACCTATTTCTCAATTCGTCCTTTGGATCTTATCGGGAGAGTGAAGCAGAAAGAAAAGAGATAGAGAGTGGGTGGCATAGTACCAGACTTGGCAAGTGGCAGAAATGGATTTGCCAGAGTACCAGACTTGCCAGAATACCAGAAAAGTGACACGGAAGTACTGGTGGTGTAACCGCTCGTGATAGCAGCCTATATAAAGAACCTTTTCGGATACACTGGACACATAGGAGAGACGGAAGATACGACGCTCGAGAGACATAAGGTATGAGACAGAGAAGAAGATATACAAAACATCGACAAGTGAAGGTACTGGAAAAGGGCATCTAACCTCTGTGGAGGAGCTCAGTGGACAAGAGGTGGAGGAGCTCAGTGGACAAGAGGCTCTGATCTTGTCGCGAGGACAAGTAGAGTAAGTCAACTAGACTAGACTGAGTGCTTGAAGAGGCTGGTATACTTCTAGTACTTGAGAGCCTTTAGCATTTGAGAGGCAGTTTGATTGTAGTTGTGAGTTAATCACAGAGAAGTGAGTGTAGTGATTATTTGTCCGCTTTAATGATCTTTCTTGTACACTTTCATGCTCCCATTAATGGAGATACGCTTTTCTAAGCTTGTATTCTATTTTTTGCCGCGATTTATGTGACTTATTTACCTTGTGAATTATTGATCTGTCTAATTTTCTACCGGACTACTGAGTGGGCAAAGCAGAACATAGTTCATACTGCACTCAGAAAAAGAACCCACCTCGAGCAGAGAAGAACAAGAATTTCGTATATAGGTGCTCAATTTGGCACGCCCAGTGGGACCTGCTTTGCATCTTCATTGAGAAATTAGTCTTCAGCGCTTGAGTAAGTCCCTTAGTCTCTCCAATTCATCTCTTTAAAATTTGTTCTTTTGGTCTCTCAAATTAGTCTCTCCAATTTGTATCTTTAAAATTCGTCCTTTTGGTTTCTTAAGTTTGTCTCTTCATTTGTTCGTCCTTTTAAATTAGTCTTTGGTCTTTAGTTAGTCTTTTAAAATTGGTCTTTTTAAGTTCGTCATTTCATGATTGGTCATTTCAAGTTAGTCTTTTTGAATTGGTTTTTAGTTAGTCTTTTAAAATTGGTCTTTTTAAATTCGTCCTTTCAAAATTGGTCATTTCAGGTTAGTCTTTTTGAATTGGTCCTTTTAAATTGGTATTTCAGAGTTATTCTTTTATAATTGGTCTTTTTGAATTCGTCTATTAGAGACTTGTCCTTTTAAGTTGGCCTCTCAAGTTTGCCCTTCTAGTCCAAGTTCAGCAAGCAAGATCAGCCCAGCAAGTCAAGCAAGTCAAGTTCAGCCGTAGTCTTTCTAAGAAGTCGCCCTAAACTTGTCCATCACCAGAATAGGTCCTTTTTAAGTTGGTCTTCCAAAATTGCCTTGGTCCCGAACTCCTCCCTTTGATTATACATCCCAGCACTCACCTTTTCCTCCTTTCCACTTTATCTGGTTAAGTCACCATTAGTCACCATCTCTATGAGTTCAAAAAGGACTGTAGCCTATGATTCATACTCGGTCTCATAAAGGAGAATCTCTCAACCCAATCAAAACTCCCATCAAGAGTTACCAGAGACAAACTGTCCACTATACTCCACCTCGGGTAGCTCCCAACCCCCTACCAATTCCTGGACCTTCATCCTCATCTTCTTCATCCTCTTAGGACATATTTAACCACGGTAATAACATATGAAGGATGGCCGACAACAAACAGTAGAGGAATGGAAGAGGACTTAGCTTCCCTTCTATCACGAGTCAACATCAAATTTCTTATTTTCAAGAGAGCCTCGCAGGAGGACCCAGATGATCATGTATGGCGATTTTTATCATTATGCAAGAGCAGAGGACTTCAAAGCCGACAGGATGCCTTTCTAGCTCTCTTTCCGGCTACCTTGGAAAGTATTGCTGATGGATGGTTGCTGAAAGTATTGCTGATGGACTTCAAAGCCGACATGATGCCTTTCTAGCTCTCTTTCCGGCTACCTTGGAAAGTATTGCTGATGGAGGACCATAATGATCATGTATGGCGATTTTTATCATTATGCAAGAGCAGAGGTCTTCAAAGCCGACAAGATGCCTTTCTAGCTCTCTTTCCGGCTATCTTGGAAAGTATTGCTGATGGATGGATGGTTCAGCCAATATGCCGAAGGACATTTTGCAACATGGGAGGCATTACAAACTTCATTCACAAACACCTTCAGACTAGGTAACTCTACTAAGAGAACTCTTGACCAGTTAAAAAATCTTAAACTTCAGCTAGGGGAATCTTTCCTTGAACTTATGACTAGAGTAAAATCACTGGTAGCTAAGTTACCTGCTGTACTTGGAGACTTCTTAGTTAAGAAGTGGGTAGAAAAAGCCCTTTAGAAGTCGTCTCAACAGAAGTTGAGGGAATTGTTAAGAGCGGATGCAACACTTCAAGACTTTGAAGGTGTTGAAGCTAGGATCAAAGAAGTTTGTCAACATTTTGAAGGCAAGGAGGCACCTTAGGAAGAATCTCCATGGGATTTAGTGGCAAGCTTGTGGAGGAAGTTAGAAGCTCTCAAACTCCAGAAGAGCCTCCAAGAAGAGAAGAGCATGCGAGAGGATACTATTGCACAACTTCGACAAGAAATGGAGGGGCTGAAGGCTCAGAAGGAGGTAAAATCGTTTATTAGGTATACATTGTGTAATAAACCAAGTCATAGCAGTCAGGAGTGTCCAGAAAAGATCACATGTCAATTCTGTGGAAAGACTGGTCATGAAGACAGAGAATGCTACTTCCTCAAGGGAATTCAAACCAACTGGATCCAAGTTCCTAGAACACACTTTAATCAAAATACCCAAGGGCATCCCCAGGAGGTAATGTACACAGCTCCTCAGTATAACAACAACAACTCTCAATTCAATAATAATAGGAAACCACTCAACAAGAAGAAGTCCATCATGTGCTACCAATGCGGAGAGTACGGGCATTTTCAAAGTCGTTGTCCTCTTCCAGAAGGCTCTCCTCCATGTGAACACTGTTCGGATGCCATTGACCACCACTCGAAGGATTGTCCAAAGTTAACGCCAAGCACTAGTCAAGGGGGACTCTCTGGCTAACAACCAGGAAGTTCCTCCTCTTCCTACCAAGTGAATGTAATTTCTATAAAAAGAGAAGGCATCCCACAGTGGAGGGACTTAATAGACACTAGACATCCAGGTCATCTCAACAAGCTAGTTTATGAAGAAAGACAAAGTTACCCATATAATGCCGTCTTTGCCTTACATACCTTGTTCTTTGAATGGGGAGCCTCAAACCTTAGTGGCTGAGACACATATACCTCCTCCTTGAGGTCTCCATTCAGGAATGCTGATTTGACATCCAAAGCTAGTAGTGCTCAGGTAGTAGTCATCCTTGCAGTCGGGGCAAAAGAGTCACAAAACTCAATCCCTTCATCTTATGAGTAGGCCTGCTCAACAATTCTTGCTTTGTACCTTTCCAAAGTATTATCTGCCTTGTACTTTAGCTTTCAGACCAACTTGGTGCCAATGACTTTGCACTTAGGGGGTCGATCCAATAGCTCTCAAGTTCCATTCTTCATGATATTTTTGTATCTTATTTGCATGGAAGCCCTCCAATTCAGATTGTGGAGTGCCCCTTCCACATTGGTTGGTTCCTTTGCTTATTCTTGAATATGCTCAGCCATCATAGCTGTATTTACAATATGGGTGCTTACCCGTCTCTTCTCCTCTATTCTTTGTGATCCCCTCGGTCCATCTGACCTGTTCTAGTGACCACATGATGGTGTTTGCAGAATCATAGAGCTTCCTCACCCAATGTGGCAATGGCTTTTCTGCTTGGGTGATGACAGATTGGTGACTTTCAGATTCATCATTCAAATGTGTAGAAGGGATAGCTCTTGGGTGAGGTTCATACATGTGTAGAAGGGATAGCTCTTGGGTGAGGTTCATAGAAGATTGCCCCTTTGCCTTATGATAAAGTGGAAGCTCTCTTTTCCTTCTCCACTGCATGTGGCTCCTCCTTAAACACCACATCATGGCCCTCCATGATCTTCTTAGCCTCAGGGTCATAAAGCTTATAAGCCTTCTTATCCTTGCCCCTAAGAAGATAAATTTGATGCTTTTTGGTTGAAACTTATTTCTCTCCCTATCTAGAACATGAACATAACATTCACTTCCAAATACTTTGAGATGGAAACATATGGCTTTTTGCCAGTGAAGGCTTTCATGTCTACTATCGATGGTAGGTATGCAACCATACACTTGTGATGCATCTACTTTAATACAAAGCTAGCCCTTTCCACCTTTTGAAGATCCACTCTTCTCTTCTTCCTTCTTGATACGACAATTTTGAATTCTATGACCTTTCTTCTTACAATGGAAACACCATCCGTTGAACTTCTTTTTGAAGTTCTTCTTTTTGTCTCCATCTCTTTAAGAGTATGCTTTGCCTCCTTTGGCATTTGCTGTGAATGAAGCATCACCTTTGTTGCCTCCACTCCTTACCTTGAGCCGAAGCTTCTCCTCTATGATTAAGGCACTCAATTCTTCAAAAGTTAGAGGTTGAGTACTAAGAGTAGTTATCAAACCATCAGACATTGGTGAAAACCATCAAACTTTGGTGAACAGGTTCGGAGAAAATGCCGAGCTAGCTCCTCACTTGACTTTTGTACACTTGCTCCCTCCATTTGATCTCATAGATTCTTTATGCGAGTGATAAACACCTGCGCACTCTCCCCATTAACAAACCTTTCATCACCAAGTTTTGAATCCATGTCTGATTACGAGTTTTATATTGATTTTTCAATACGTTCCATTCTTCATAAACCTTGGTAGTATGCTGAATGAGAGTCAAAACATTATCAATAGTTCTTGTAACTAGAGCACAGAGTGCATCTTCGTTTCTATATTTCCAAGCACAGAGAGGATTAGCATCACAAGGAATCATTCGACCAAAATTATTTGGGTCACGTGTTTCTTGGAGCTCATAATCAATACCAATCGAAGATAGAAGTGATTTTAAACTTCGACAAGGTGTGATTCGTACCGTCAAGCTTACCTTTCGTGAAGGTTAGTGGTGATATCCACAACGTTGGGATGACTGTCATCATTGCTTCTCCTACTTGTGCTCCACCTACTCTTGTTAACAAAACACCTTGATTCCGAATCGTAGATAATGATGCACCACTTGAAATCTTCTCTCTTTTGTCATTGAACCCTCTCTAACTATTGCGTTTCTGCTTCTGCACCACTCAGGGCCTCATTCAACTCTGATGCAAGGTAAGAAATAATTGCACAACGGAATCGACCAATAGACAGAGTTGAGAAAAAAAGCGAAGACAAAGAGAGATGCAGACTCACAGGTAGAGAACTTAAATTCTCAAATTGTCAAGAGTAATGAAGCTATAAAGATGAATGTTGCCCACCCTTGCGCTCCCAATACAAAGTTTAAATGGAGATCTAGATACACTCTAGATGAAGGGCTTACTAGTGCGGAATGCTATGTAGGGTTAAAGTTTTCTTTAGCACGTTAGGTAAATGTTTACATTTACAACTCAGTCAACTTTAGCACCGTATAGGCTTAAGCTAAACCGTTGTAGCAAAATCAACATGGTGTAGCTGTAGCCTAAAAGTTAAGCTATTACGCTGTAGCCTTTAGGTTTAGCACGCTACACGCCGGGGCTTGAGCCTACATGGTGTAGTTACGCGCAAGACCAACATCGTTCGCCCTTTACTTCATGGTAATAGCTTCGCCCCTCCACTTTATGGTCTGCTTTAGCGCAAGACAAGACCATGTTGGTCTTCCCTTCTTGACTGAATGGTCTCTTTAGCGCCAATAGCTTTCTTACCTTTTGGTAACTCACAAGGCTTCCTTGTCTAATTCTTATGAATAGAATCATCTCCTCCTACATTGGTTTCTTCCAAATAGGATTTTATAATGCATCTTTGACACTCGCTCGTTCATATGAACTCAAGTAATTGCAAGAATGTTTTGAATTTCAGAATGTTTTGCATAATTTACCTTATTTGCACGATCTTTGTTTGTCTTAGTTCTTGTCCTTCTTGTGAAGTTTTCTATACCACTATCTTGCACTGCTTGAAAGAACCTATTTTGAAAACTGATGCAACATCTTGTTCCTCTACAGCTCTTTCCTTTGGTGTACTTGAAGTTTCTCAAACTTCATAAGTTGGTAGAACTAAGGAAGGCTGATATAGATAGTGGTGGATATAATGTAGGAATTGTAACTTTCTCTATACCTTAGTCAACAAAAATTTTTGGGATTTAGGAAGGTTGACTATCCCCTTGTATGGTTGAATGTAATCATTCCAAGTTCTTTCGAAAAATGCATAATCATCTCCTTTGATAAAATCTGAAATTTCTACATGTTTATCATAAATTTGACTTTCTCCAATATATACAATTTGTATCCTTTGCTTATAATAGCATAACCAATAAAAATAGCTTTTATGGCTTTCATATCAAGCTTATCACGATCCTTCTTTTCAATGTGCACATAAGATGGAGAACCAAAAGCTTTGAAATAATTCACATTGAGATTTTTACCATAATAAACTTCGTAAGGTGTAAAGACCTTTAAAGCTTTTATGGAAGAATGTTTTAGGTGGTTGTTGTAAAATAACAAACTACTACCTAGCAAAACCACCTCACTCAGAGAGAGCACGTATCCACCCATCCAACTCCACCCATATATATACCTCTAGTCCAAGGGGGTGCATGTCCTTGAGATTGGCCAAGTGTCGAGCCAAGTGTCCCTCATGTGGACACTTTCCCAAGGGTGATCACATTCCTTCTAATTTCCCAAGGTCTATCACATGCCTTCTAAATCAAATGAGGATTCTTCCCTCACGTACACACAAGGTGGCTCCTAGAGAAGCTTCTCCCAAGACTAAGGTTCCCACACCTTAGGATAAATCAAGCTTAAGGTCCTAACCATTCAATTGGTAGCTCATGTGAATAAATACCTCAAGGGTAAAAACCAAGGGTTTCACCCAAAGGTTCAAGGCATGTTCCAAGGGTAATTCAAGGGTTAGACCAAAGCAAACATACATCATATTCTAACCTTTAGAATCCATATGTTTAACCCTCTGAACCCATGAATTATACAACATTCTTCCCCCCTTTAACATTTTCGTCCTCGAAAATGCGTGTAGGTATAATATGTGAAGTATTCCCCCGTGCATCATGATCTATACTATGAGCATGGTCATCTCTCTCTTTAAATTCATTTCCAGTAATCAGATAAAGGCAAATCCCTACCTTAATCTGAAAGGAAAGGAATCAAAATCCCTGCCCAAATCACTTTCTCTTAGTCCATCCGAATGTACATGCATGCCCTGTACCTATGGACTAGTGAAATGGGTGGACTTCATTGGTGGTCTTTTTCTTTTTGGCACTCTCACAAACCTAGAGCTCCATAAAATAATAAATTTCAATACACTTTGTACTAGAATTTTGAGTCTATGATAGAGATCCTATCTCTATCTTGAAAGGGCCAAAAACTAGATTCATCTTCCACTTTCGACAGAAAGGAGAGGAATCTTCAGATGTTCTGAACTTAACTTTGTCTTTTTCAAATACAAATATACTTTACTTGTATTTGATAGGACTTAGTTAAAGATGTGAACTTAGTAAAGTGGGTATAGTAAGTCCCTTCCAAAACATGCTCAATAAAATGAGGAGAAATACTATCTTCTCATTCCTTGGCAACTTAGGTGGACTTACTTCAGTCATCCAGGCTTTCTTGAGACATAAAGCTCAAGTATTCCGAATGAGAATATACCCAATCTACGAGTTCATGTCTACACGTGGATCCCTATCTTGATCATGTTTGATTTTCCCAGGATTAATTCTCAGAATAGAGTTTAATCCCTTTGGAAGTTTTAACATTCAACACTTAGATCCAAAGATGACTTTAGGAATTGGAATTATTAGGTAGACGATTCTCTTGGGTCTCTACCTTGTTCTTTGTAAGCCAGTTCTTTCAAATGAGAATCAATACTAATTATCTTGAACCGACTCTCGTTCATACTCGAGATAGTTATGTATACTAACCTTGAAGATAACCAAGGCTTAAAGAGAAAGAGAGCTTACTAAACCGATTCCTTCAAATCCTCAAAATATTTGAGGGATAGTGCTTTATCAAGCCATCAAGATACCCTCTAGATTTTCTATTGGATGGAGTTTAGATGATTCAAGTTTCAAGGTCTTGCAAGAAAGATACCTGTTTCTAGGTATCATATCCCAGATCTTGCTAGGAACATTCTTGAATCACTTGTTCACACCAAGGATTCAAAAGAAGATCTTTTACAGATCATTCTTTCATTCAAGGTTATTATACTTGAATAGGCTTGACTTTACTTTTGGAGTTTAACTTATTAAACTCCCAAAATTCTTTACCCTTTTACTTATCCAAATTTATTGTTCCATATAAAATTTGGCTATGCATTTTATTAAGCAAAATGCATCTGCTTACGAGGATAAAGGATAGCCTTTTCTAGGGTGAACGTCATGTTCATTCTATTTACCCTTTTGTTCATACAATTGGTCCAAGGAGGTACATTTCTATACCTCATAATGAACTTAAGACCTTAATCTAAATGGTCTTATCTTTAAGGCTTATCGTGATGTTTCCTATCGGATCTTGAGCCTATTGGGAGTTAGTTCTCATTGTCCCATACCAGTGAGTCCTTTCTCCAATCCGTAGAACCACATCCTCAATGTTTCTAGCTTTTTTGCCCTTATCTTTTCAATGCTCTCTGATCATTTACCATGATCATGAATTCCATCTTGGAACTCCTTGGCATCATTTTCATGAGAGCAGAGACTAAGGTTTCTAATGTCAATTAATTCAAAGGTCTATTTAAGCTGACCTTTGAACTTTACTTGGTATCGAACTATAGAAAGGTTTGATCTTTTTGACCAATGGAGGCCTCTTGAATTATCCAACCATAAAAGGTTTGATATACTTGACCAAGTTAGGTGACTTGGCTTTCTCAAAAATTCCTCTAGCTAATTAATAGGAGATAAGATCGAGTCTTTTCTCCTTTAGATCCCTTTTTCGATGATATTTACCCATGGGATTTTCTTAGGATCTTCAACTCATACCTTCATGAGTTGATATCGCTGCTTAAGTCTTCAACATCATGTTGATGTTTTTCAAACCATTAACTATTCTCTTCTTAGGGATCAACGATTATAAGTCACCCTTTTGACTTAAGCAAGTTGAAATACTTATCGATCCAAACTTTGGATCCAACTTATCCATTCTCAAATGCCCTACTCTGATTATGCTTCAAATCTTTGGCTAGCTTACCTTAGTTTACTTGCCAAAATGGAATTCTTAAATGAATTCCCTTCTTACATATCTGGTTCTTACTGTGTTTGAGTTTTAACTCAAACACACTTGGATACTTGGACATCCAAAGTACTCCTTAACTTTCATGAAAGAGTTAAGGAATATCTTTTGCTTAGAAGTAGCATATTGACGATACCTTTCTTCCCCCCTTTAAAGAGTTTTCGTCCTCGAAAACTGTAGGAAATTGATGTTCTTTTAATTTCCTATCCAAATAGGAGGTTCACTTATGCTAAATCCTTCACTCAAAAAGTTCTCCAATATCCTTGAACTTAAGCTTCCATTATCCTTAAGTTCAGTGTCCCATACCACTGAACTCACTTAAGTGACATTGTAAACCTAGATGTCCCATACCATCTGATGTACAATCCCACCTTAGTGTAGGCAACTTTAGCTCTTACTCAAAAATCCATTCGTTTTAGTCTTATCAAATATAATCAAAATCTTTGTAAGTTTTGATTTGTTCTTTGAAAAGACTTTGAGCTTTCATTGAACTATTTCCTTGATTAGATGCAATCAAAGTTAGCTTTGCTTATATCATTTGATAATAGAGCTAGTATTCTCATACTAGATATCATCTATTGACATAAGTAGGCATTTGTATCAAAGAATATAGTCAATCATAAGCTTTGCTAAATGATTACCTTTTTAACCATCTTGATAAATTGCTTCTTACTCATAGAGCACATTTTGGAATAGAGGTATTAAGAGTTTCTTTCAACCCTTTAATCTTCCTCTTCTCTAGATATGCTTAATGAGTTAAAACCCTTGAAACAATTTTCTCAAAGCTCCAAATGGATCCTACCTCTTGTCAATGAAGGAAGAAGCTTATTGGGGAAGAAATGAACGCTAAAAAGGGTAAAAAGTGGTTCAATCATTTTTTTCCCTAATATGTCATTTCACGACACTCTCTTCCCCCTTTTAGTGTGATCATTGTCCTCAATGATCGGATGTTTAAGTTCCTATGAACTTCTTAATATCATTCACAATGAAAAATTACTCTGCGTGTAGGATCTCATATAAGCTTCTAGTTTCTCCTTTTGGATTTTTTAATCCAAGTTCTTATTACTACCATTTATGGTTTAATAAGAAGAGAAACTTGTTGGATTTGAATCTTTAAGTGCTTGGCGTTGCTGATCAGGCATGCCATGGGTATTATGGAACTTAGGGGTCCATAAATAGGACTCGAAGTTTAAAGTTCTTCTTCCTAAGTTGAAATTTTGTTGGCTTTTGAATTAAGCCAACATATAAAAAGCATAAAAGTTAATGGGCATAATCTCAACACACCATTAAACTTTTATGCTTTTGACTTCATATGAAGAAGTCATTTTTCTATCTTAAACCTTACAATACTTGATTTCTCTCTCATGTCCCATTAACCCATGCATATCCATGCATCATAGTGTATACCAAAAACATTCTCATCTTTTCTTGAAGATGTTTAGCATGCATAAGGTCCAAAAATTGAACCCCTCTTTAAAGCATGCATGGAATTCACATATAGAACTCCATTTAAGTGCAAAAGATCTATATTGATTGCATGCTTCCACTTGAGTTCATGCCATGCTAGTGATGAAATTGTTATAGTCAATATCTCATCATCTTTCAAAGGTGAGTCTGTTTCATGCTAATGTAAGATCTTTTTCTATTCAGCTATGCCTCTAATGCATCATTTAAATGAACCATTGCATGCACTATTTAATGTGCATTAGGACTTCACCAATTTTATTTGAAATGCATTCTTAAATGCATCGATCTAGCATGGCAAAACAAATATGAAAGTAACACTTACCTCCATGAAAGCTACGTCCTTTCCTTTGATTCTTCGTATAGCGAGTTTTATCCACTGGCATATTTGTGCTTGAAGTTGTAATTTTGGACTGTCATGATTTTTTTTCGAAATTCTCTTGTCCTTTCTCGAGCATATATTTATACTTACCCAAAAGTTCACTTAACTTTACAACTTCAAAGATCTCTTAAATGCATAATTGTATTCATATGTGGAATCCATTTAATGCTTACATTTATTCTGACAAACATTCTAGAAATGTCCAAATACATTGTATGTGATACTAATATATAGGTCACAAGAAAAGAAAAAGATCATTTAATAAAATTGGACACTTTCCTTATTCCAAATGATAAGGCTTAATGAACTTTTCACAATGTCACCGGTGACAAACCGCCAGCATCGCCGCGATCTGAAAACTTCATCGGACCATTCAATCGGTAGGAGTGACGGGCGGTGTGTACAAAGGGCAGGGACGTAGTCAACGAGAGCTGATGACTCGCGCTTACTAGGAATTCCTCGTTGAAGATCAATAATTACAAGGATCTATCCCTAAAAAATTTAGAGATGCCTAAATTTATACTTACAGATATTCTAGGAGTGCTCAAGTGAATATATGAACTGCTTTTATTCTTCGTACATCACATATGAGATATTTAAATGATATTTGAAATCATCTCATATGAATGCCATAATAAAAAATGAGTTTTATGCATAATCAATGCATGCCCATAGTTGAAAGGGTATTCAAAGAACTGTGAGGCATGCATTCTTTTAATTTCATAAAGTACAGAATGCATAATGAACTTCAAAGAAAAAATAAAGGTACTTAGCTTTTGTTGGTACTTGGAGACTCTTCTTCTTCGAGTTCCAAGACTTTTAGTGCTTCCGCTTATGCTTCTTGCCAAACTCTTTGTAGAAAATGTATCTGAGCTTCCTTATGTAAGCCTCTCTTTTCCACGCACGGGCTGCCTTCATGTGTAAGTTCCCATATTGAACATAGCTTGGGCTGGAGGAAAGGTCCTGGAGCATCTACGTGCGTGAATCTACATGGGCGCATGGCTGGGCAGTTATATCCCATATTCGAGGGAAACTGGAAGCCGTTTGTCTATATATACGAGGCGAGATACACAATCTGGCATCCTGGTGAGGAGCGCTACTCGAGCTGCTCATCATTCGCATGGCAACGCCCGTGGCCTTGGATCTCCGCTATGCGCTCTATCTTTCTCTGTCGTCTGGACATGAATGCGCGTGAGCACGTTGCTCCTCCTCCACGTGTGTTGATGGAGACAAAGAACGTACATGCGTGGATGATCAAAAGCCCGAGCTGGGTGGCTAAGGAGGCGGCCCCCGCTTAGTAGAGGGGGGGGGGTCATACGGTCAGTCCTTTTAGCCTCCAAAAGGATATCTCACAGAGCTCCTCGAGCTCCTCGCGGGCGGGAAAAACAAGTACCTCCTCGAGCTACTCGTAGGCGGGAAAAACTAGAACTCGTACTTCGAAGCCAGAGAAAAAAAACTCGAATCTTTCATAAGACTTAATAGGCTCTGAATAGCAATGTTGTAAAATAACAAACTACTACCCAGCAAAACCACCTCACTCAGAGAGAGCACGTATCCACCCATCCAACTCCACCCATATATATACCTCTAGTCCAAGGGGGTGCATGTCCTTGAGATTGGCCAAGTGTCCAGCCAAGTGTCCCTCATGTGGACACTTTCCCAAGGGTGATCACATGCCTTCTAATTTCCCAAGGTCTATCACATGCCTTCTAAATCAAATGAGGATTCTTCTCTCACGTACACACAAGGTGGCTCCTAGAGAAGCTTCTCCCAAGACTAAGGTTCCCACACCTTAGGATAAATCAAGCCTAAGGTCCTAACCATTCAATTGGTAGCTCACGTGAATAAATACCTCAAGGGTAAAAACCAAGGGTTTCACCCAAAGGTTCAAGGCATGTTCCAAGGGTAATTCAAAGGTTAGAACAAAGCAAACATACATCATATTCTAACCTTTAGAATCCATATGTTTAACCCTCTGAACCCATGAATTATACAACAGTTGCAATTACCTTTATGTACTCGATCAAACCAAAAATTAAGTGAAAGCTTCTTTGAAGTCATCATAGTACGCATCATTTCAACAAGTGTCCTATTCTGCAACATTATTTTGTTCTAGAGTGTAAACAATAGTGAGTTTCTTAGAGATATCTTTTTCTTCAACAAATGACTTAAGGTCCTTAGACATGTACTCTCCCACTTTATCGCTTCTAAAAATTTGAATTTCAGGCTCACCTTCATTTTCAAAGTACGTAAAGACTTCTTGAAGGTAGAAAAGACTTCCGACTTTGCGTGTAATCCATCAACCCAAGAATATCTCAAAAAATCATCAGTAAATGTGAGGAAATCATAGTCACCAGGGGACGGTGATGTGTCCCGGGGACAGTGACGTCCCGGGGTCAGTGACGGGGCCTGGACCGTCCCGGGGACGCCAATCCTGGACGGCACTCAAAATATGCTGATTTTAAGGCTAATTTTTAATGCAAACCATTCATAAGGATTTTGTTAGCTTATAAGAGTACAAATAAACAAGAAAATAGTAAAAGTAAGTCTTTCAAAGTGAAATAAATGAAAACATGTGAATCGTGATGTGTTGCTGACGCACTTTAGATATACAGTGGGCACTGACAAAGACATATATCATCATATCATCTTGATTGCTACTATATATCAAAAAGAGTACATATCATGAATAAAACCAAAAAGATACAGCCATGACCCATATGGCATAGATCAATCATGCTACTAGATAGATCTAAGATAACTCAAGACTCAAGCGTCAAGGAGAATCCAAATGGGGAGTTTGTGCTACATCAGTAGAGGTGGTAGCCCATGGTGCAATCAAAATCTCCACTTGCTCAAATTATTCCGAATCATGTGCCTCTTCTTCATGTTCTTCACCTTGCACCTTGTCCTCCATCTCCGATTCTGTAAAAGGCCCAAACGGTAAGTTCTTCAGCCTTGAGGAGAGGGTTCAAGAGAGGGGCTTCCCAAATCACTCTCCTAGAGAGGCCCAAAGGCTAAGAGGATGGAGAGGGCTGTTGAATATGCAAGGGTGCACACCAAGGAAGCTAAAGAGAAAGCTGAAAGTAAGATGTGTGGTTTAAGGGAAGCAAAGAGGTCCTTTTATGGTTTCTTTGGGGCCCCAAAAGAACATTCTAGAGAGCTAAAATGGGCACCACTTTTAAAGTTTCAAAAATTAAAATTTTTTTGCAAAAATCGGCCTTCAAAATGTCCCTCTTCGGCGTCCCGTCCCGGATTGGCATCATAACAAGCTCCCATCCCGAAATGGCGTCCCGGGGACGTCCCCTTGTGACACAAAAAAAAGCGGGACGCCGGCCGTCCCGACTGACCGTCCCATAGATTTTGAAGAGGGGGACGGAGTCCCGGCATCCCTCGGGCCCGGGGACGCGTTCCCCTGTGACTATGGAAATACCTGAAACCTTGAATCCAATCTCCTCTCATAGGTTCATTAACATGTGAATGTATGATCTGCAACTTCATCGTAGCAAATGATATATCCATGCTTCTTGAAAGATAGTTTGTGAAGATTCCCTTCAAGATATCCTTCACATGATTCTCCATCATCCGGTAACATAAAAGTAAGTAAACTCTCCATCATACTTTGATCTTTGATGTGCTTGAGAGTTGTGTAACTGATATGGCCAAATCAAGCATGCCATAACTTCATATTCCCCTCTGATATGAAAGTTATGGAAACATTAGCATGACTAATTTTAGACAACACAAACATATCACTTCTGTTTTCACCCTGTAATAGACAATGCTCTTCATTAGATATGAGGATCTCGCATAAATCTTCTTAAAAACATCTTCATAACCATCTGATAAGAAAGTAAAGATAGAAAGAAAATTCTTCTTCATGTTAAAAATTGTGAAATTTAGACCTTCTCTTGACTTCAAAATAAGTTCTTCAACACCTACAATAATCAAATCATGACCATCTTCTATGATTACCCTTCTACCTCTAGGATAAGTAAGGGTTAAAAATGCCCTCTTGCAACCTATCATATGCTTAGTAGCTCCAAAATAAAAAATCTAAGGATTTTTAGAGATCGCATTTAATGCTCCTTGATCAAAAGCTATTTCTTCAATACTAAAGCATGCATAAGATTCTTCATTTGAAGACTTAAGGTTTTGAATATTCTTCAGCTTATTACCTGAGGATCTTTTCTTTTCATTAATCATCCTCTTTTCACATTCGGCTATAAAATGACATGGTGTCTTGCAATACTGACATATACCTTTCTTTGAGGTGGATGTTGAAATAACTTCTCTTTGGGTGTGGAAGAAGTACTTGAAGTAGATGTGGAAGACGATGTAGAGGAAGACTTTGAAGTAGAAGACTTACTTTTCTTTTTGCTTTGTTGATTCTTCTTCTTCTTCTTTATAGTGTCCTTCTTCTTCTTTCCTTTAGATGATGATATCATGGCTTCATTAATTTCTTTCGTACTCTTCTATTGGTCTTCATCTTGAAGTAACACGAATTATAACTCTTCAATTGATATTTCTCTATCTTTTGTAGAGAGAGAGAGAAGTAACAAAAGAACAATATGTAGATGGAAGTGAATTTATGAGAGTATTCAGTGTCTCCTCATTAGATATGCTAACCCAAACATTAAGAAGTTGATCATGTAAATCCTAAAATTTCAAAATATGAGATTCAATTGATTGACCAACTTTCATCACTGCAAGGTGGAACGGTACGTTTGATTCAGTACGTACGATTCATATACGGTTCAAGATTTGAACGGAACCTTGAGGTTATATATATATATATATATATATATATATATATATATATATATATATATATATATATATATATATATATATATATATATATATATATATATATATATATATATATATATATATATATATATATATCTCTGTGTGTGTACATGTGTGTGTATAACTTACAAGTTACTAACTTACTACTTAGTGTACATTGTATCTTACCACATTACAAAATGACATGAATCATGATATCAGAATCGAGATACATTAGGGTATACTCACATGATTCCATATTCCAACATTCAAAAATGAGATAAATATGTAGACATTATACATTGCATATTCAAGATTCAAGTTATCTAATATCAACATTAGACAATGATATCAAATTTCGAGAGAGCAAAAGTTAAAACATATGTCAAGCGGCACTCAAAAATGGAGGGTATAATGAAAATGGACACCACCGAATGAGTATTATACAGTTCCAAACGTACCATACGTATCGTATGAACCAAACCACGTTTGCTTCGAGTTTTGATCCTACTATGCATCATTATGTTGGCTAATTGTCTCTTCAAATGAGCATTCCTTGCAAAAATTTTGCTTTGATAGATTCTCTAACTTCAAGCAAGTCTGACAAGAGGTTCTACATTATCTTATTTGACGAATGATATGCCTCTAGACTACTATAACAATAAATGAGAGTTTTTGTGCATCTCTAGAGTCCCATCTCAACAACACTTTTTTAGGAAGTAACTTGATGGTTTCTTTGGCTCTAAATGATGAGAGGATCTCTTCTTCTTCTCCAACAACCTCCTATTGAGCAGAAATTGGCATTGCAGGTTGCTTAGATAAAGAAGCAACATCCTTTGTAGCTTGTCTTGGCCTAGGGTGGTTTCCATTAACAAGATTCCCCAAGTCTTTTGAAACTAAAAAGTTCATCATCATAAAACTCCATGTTGGATAATTAAACATTCGATCAAGCTTGTCCTCTTGTTCCAATCTATTTCTATAGTGTAGCTCAGTGATGAGTAGCACCTCCTTTAATGTCAATCCGGGAAGACGTGAGGATGGTATGAAAACCTCGAGCGAGTGGAGGCACAAGTGCGTGAGTGACATACACACACGCGCGCACACACAAAGACAAAGAGTGAGAAGCAATGGAGTTCTTAGATTACTTTCAAAAAGCTCATACAAGTTCAAAACTATTACAAGCTAACCTCCAAAATGAGCTCTCTAGCTCTATTTATAGTTTTTGACTAGGTTTTGGCCTTGTCCAGACCTAGTGTCCGGCCTAGTTAAAAATTAGGTTCTCTACCCTATTTGGAGGTTCAAACGAAGTCTAAAAAATGTGAAAACTGACAGGTAGATACTTCTAAAGCTCCTCAAGCTCAAGGACTCCTTGGCTTGCACAAAATGGAGCTACAAAAATGTGAAATGGTATTCACAAGGGTTTTTAGTGATGAAAATCACTATTGTTGTAAGGATTTCTTCTAACATTTTGACATACATTTCCTGGAGCTCCCTACTTGCTCCTTCTCCTTGTGTCCACCTCTCTTATGTGCATAAATGTCTTGAAAAAATAATGGCCTACTTGCCAGATCGTCGTTGACTGCTCTGTCTGCTTGTACTTTCTCTTCTCTCGGACTCCCTTCTTAAGCTTCCTTGCCTAGTGAGTCCTTCAGTTCCAACACCCCCCCCTCTCTCGCGTCTGTCGTCCCTGACAGACCCTTGTTGGGTCGGTCGTTGGATGTAGTACTCAACAACGTCTTGTGCTAAGTGATGTTCTGCAATCCGCAACCCTTTGGCAAAGTCAGTGAGTAGAGCATCCCAATCTACCGGCCCGGGAACCTCTGGATGTGGTATACGTAACTTTTCTGAATGAAGAGCATGTTCCACTGCAAACAACTGCAATAAATGTGATGGTCTGTGAATGAATATCTCTGAATGATATTCCCAGAAGCCCGTGACGAACATTTCTTCAAACGTCTGTTTGAAGCAGGCTGGTAGATACTTGATGCGCACGTGCCATGCATATACAACATTAATAGATGGTGTTGCACTCATGTTGTAGACGAGGTCCTGATTACCTTCATTAAATCCAAGAGCTGACAGATGGGGCTCCTTGACATTTTTGAAAGTCCCGAAGGTAACCAACATGAGTTCAAAAATTTTAAGGCACATTTGGGCCATGACATCTGGTACATTTTTAAACCTGACCCCCCATTGCCGAATTGTCGAGATCATATATCCTATGGTAGGTTGGCCTTTGGGTGGTGCTAAGTAAACATAATTGAGCCATTTCTCGCATCCTTTGGTTGTCAGCATAGTTTTTGTGTATTCCGGCCATGACCTTCTTCTAAATATAGGGCAGTAATATGGATTGTATTTGATGTACAAGGGCATGTTATTCCATGTTCTTACCATTTCTGGGTAGGTTTCCAGTAGACGAATCCTCCACATTGGTTGATGAATATTGCCCTGCTTGGCACTCGCTGGGATGTCTTCCGGTGCGAATTGTGTGGCGGAGGTTGGTTCCTTTGAGGTATGTTGCTTTATTTCGGCATTGTAGTCCGCCATTAAGACAGAAGGGAACATACAAATTGTCGGATGTGCCGATCCACCTATGATGAGAGAGGTTCCTAAAATAGTCCGATTTTATGACTACCTCTTCCAAGCGTGACATAGATGCTATCTTGACTTCCACCCTATCATCATGGGTTGTGGCCACTTTTCCAACTTCTGCATCCATTCAGGAGCCTCTATTTCAATGGTGTCCATGCCCTCGTCTGTTTGCTTGCCCCCTGGTGCAGGCATGGGAACATACGGGTCTTCGAAAGTTTCCTCTATCTCGATTGGCACTAGATCTTCAGGCTCGGGCTCGACAAGGGGAGAGGGCTGACGTTCGTATTGCATGACTTTGCTGCGTAATTCTTCGAGTTCTTCCCTGAGTTTTGTGACTTCTTCGGATGTGTCGCCTGTGGCTGTGGCTTTGCTTGGTGACTCCTGCTGAATTGCCAGTTGCTTAAGTAGATCATCCCTTTCTCGTTCTAACGCTGCATGGGCCTCCAGGCGGTCGGCATGGGTTTCTAACACAGTTTTCATATTCTCTGAGGGAATGGCCTTGAATTTTTCTGGGTCGATTTCATGCGGGGAACCCTCCATGGCTGCTTCCAAGTTCTCTTCATTCTGTTTCTGTAGTCGTTTATTCTCTTCGAGAGCTGTAGATATGTGTTTTCGTAGGAGGGCCAGGTTGCGTTTGAGTTTGAGATTCTCCGTGATCTGGGAGTGTAGCAATTCATCCATATGTTGTCTTTCCTCTGCATCTGACTGGGGTGGATTGGCTACTAACTGTTCATGTTGTTCCTGTAAAGTGGCATGTTGTTGTTGTAGTAGCCGCTTTTCCCTTTCGAGATCAATGAATCGGAGTTGAAGTTCCTCATGGCTTCGAAAGAGTCGTGTGTGTTGATTATCAAGATGTTGGTAGTGCTGTTGCAGTTGCGACATACACTGATACATATTATTAAATACATTATTGATAGGGGTGGATGCGGGTAGGGTGTTGAATGCAGAGGGGAAGGGAAAGGGGAAGGGAAGTGGAAGTGTGGATACGGTGCTGGAAAATGGTGATGTGGGAGGTGGGGGGATGGGAGATGTTGGGGGTATGGGGGGAGGGAGGGGTGCTGAGGTGGGTGAGATGTCCATAAAGTCAACGGTGGATGCGGTAGTGGGAGTGATTGTGAATATTGGAATTGTGGGTGCGGTGATAGTGGTGAAAGTGTACAGTGGTGTGTGCAATTGTGAATACGAACTGCCGGGGAGTGTGATCGGGGGGTTGAGATTTTCTGTGTCAGCGGTTAGAACTACTTTTTCAGTGGCAGTATAGACAGGAAGTGGAGGTAAGGTGTGCGGGTTGTGTGACGGTCGGTGCTTCGGTATGGGCAATGGACTCGGAGGCGTTGAAGTAGTGGTTACACTGGTAGTGGGAGGTGAATGTGGTGGAGTTGGAGGTAGGGGTGGCAAAGGGGGTGACGGAGGTGGTGGTCCTGCGGAGGATAATCAGCGCTGAAACTCTTGTACCCTGGTCCAAATGAGTGCACTGGTACATCATAAGCGAGACATCTATACACAATCCTGGTCAGAGCACAGCATCCGTACAGTACAGACTTTTGTTTTTTATACCACCTTTGATGAGCCAAGTGGATTTGGTCGATAATCCAGTGGGGCATGTTGATTGTCAAATCAAAGGCATCAGCCAAGTATAAACTAAACCATATTTTTTTAGGTGGCATTGTGAACCTCTTTTGGGCGGGAAATGCAAAGTGCTGCATGACCATTCGCAAATGAGTAGCGATTGTAGGCATCATTGCCACCATGTCTTTTAACTTTGTCAGATTCCTGTTCTTCATATCGTCGGGGACCATAGTCTCTTTCTCCGTAGGAATGTGCATACCTTTCATGTCTAGAGCCTCCCTTACCAAGTTGATAGTTAATCTGAAACGCTTGAGCTCATTGCCCCTTGTGAGAGATCGGAGGACAAAGGAGCTGTATCCCTTTTTGTCTTTGCTCGGAGTGAGGGTGCTAATCAAATAAGAGCATCTTAGAAAATCCGGCTTTGGCAACTGGAATTTGAAGTACTCGTAGAGTCCTTCCTTCTTCCATATAGGTTTCAGTCCTTCATTATTCTGTAGTCTCTCAAATTCCCTGGTGAAAAAGTGATACCTTCCCCAGCGCCCATTGAATTCTATCTCGGCCTCCCACATATAAGTGCCTTCGCCTAGGGTTCCTGCCACATCACTGAACCAATGAGAGTTTTTACTGACTGGCATAGTGTGCCCTTGTGGAGGGTTCTGAACCGGTATGGCATGTAATGCCCTTAATGCCACAGGGCGTTCCTTCAATTCCTCTTCAACTGGGAGATTTTCAATGTCCACGACTTGGGGGCTGTAGCCTGCCTGAGAGCTAGTTCCTTCCGTATCTGCCATGTTACTTCTTGCCTCGTGACTCTGTGAGAATATAGAAATGTGTGTTAACATTGTAAAGGACAAGATAGAACCGTTTTGTCCCCATTACAACATTAACATGAGGTTCGGGAGAGATTAGGGGGTTAGTAAGTGCTCGGTGCTTGTGTGTGTAGTTAGGTATTGGGTAGGCCTAAGAACTACGCGGAACGATGTAGTGTGAGAGTGACATAGTTAGTAGGTGGACAAGGATTTACAACTGGGGTCCGGGGTTTTATGACAAGTTTTAGGTTTCCAAATGCAGTGGATGGGTTTTGATATTGATTTTGTGGAGACTCTGGACAGTGTGATAGGGGTATCTACTTGAAAATGGGGCTTTTTAGGGACCCATTTACTAGTGATTCTACTTGTGCTCATGGAAGGATATGTGTCCGTGCGTGATGTGTAAGATTGGGCTTCAGATGTTCGAGTGAGTGAAACATGTTGTACTGGTTGTGGCCTTGGTGTAGCTATTTGAGCCCGCAAGCAAGCCTTAGGCACCCAGATTTCTCGTGATTGTGGGCTGGCCTTCATGGACTTCTTGGGTACCCAAATAGACGTCACTTTCGCGGAAGAATTAATGAAGGACTTCTTATTAGTGTCGTGTTGTTGACTACTAACAAGAGGTTTTGGCCGTGGGGTTGGCCTGGTCGGAGCAGAGTGTTCGCCTTTTCGCCGCCATACTTGTTTCAACGGCTGAAACAATCTGCTTTGCTCCTTTTTTTGGCCTCCAGTATAGGTAGTGCTCTGCTTCTTCTATATTTGATCTTCTTTTGGTTGCTGCATCCCTCTGGCCTTTGGAACAGAAGGGAGTGCCGTCTTATCTTTGACTCCGTTGTTGAGACAATCCTCTTTCTGCATCATACAGTTTTGGACAAAAATAGCATTGTCAACTTCTTGTGCGCCCCTGGAAGGACAAGGAGCTTGTGCCTTACCTAGTTCCTTGAGTGCCTCATTTTCCAATTCAACTGTAATTCGACTATGATTTACCCATACCTGAAGAAGTCCACTCCTTAGGTTTAGGTTGACTGCATGATCATAGGTCCAGTCCTGACCCAAGACAAGAGGTTCAGTGAGGTCCTCATCTTGACACACTAGTACTTTGACTGTCATTACTTCGTCTTGAATGTAGAGGGGAAGTTCCACCTCGCCCATGCAAGGGGTTTCCACACCTCCCAATCCTATAAGATATGCTTCTATAGGATTGACAATTAATTTACTCTTGACAGTAAGACAATTTAACAGCACTAGTGGCTGCACCTGAGTCAATCAAGGCGCTTACAGTCCTTGCACTCTTTCCTTGTCCTATATCTAAGGTTATAAAAGGACGTCGATCAATTATCCTATGAGAGCTGATACCTGAAACTTCACACATAGCCACATGATATCCTTGATCTGTATATGCATCTGGCTTAGGTTGCTCTCTGCTTTGTCTTCGTAATTTCATTCTCCGTATGCGCTCCAATGCTTCTGCTTGAGCTTCTTCTCGAATTCGTCTTTCTTCTTCTTTGCGTTTTTTAGCAGTGTTGAGTCGACTTAGGATCTCTTCCGTCAGAGGTTCCTCATATAACTTGACTCTGCACCCGCTTATATAGCTCGGGAGAACATCACCGTCTAATGTGGCTAGTTGTACTGCTCCACTTGTTGAGATTGTATTAATGATCATGGGTCCGTAGCCTCTCTTCTCTAGTTTCCTCGCATGTTGTTTCAAAGTGTAGACTAGTACTAGGTCGCCTGCCTTCAAAACTTTATCTTTGACGTGGGCATCAAAATATTCCTTCTGTCGTTTCTTAGCTGCATATATCCCTGTAGCTGCCCTCAGTCTTGTTTCTTCCAATCGTTCAAGGTCAAAAAGTCTAGAGGAGAGTTCATGGCCCGTCCATTCATGCTCTTGTGCTACTTTCAATGTAGGTATTAAGAAGTCCAATGGTAGCACTGCATTTTGGCCAAACACCATCTGAAAGGGGGTGGCTTGGAGTACCGTTTTGTAGGCGACTCGGTATGCCCAAACAACATGGTGTAGCTGTTTGTCCCAATCAGAGCGTTTATTATTCACTAATTTCGTCAGTACATTCCACAGAATCTTGTTTGTGCTTTCGGCTTTCCCATTAGCTTGTGGGTGGTAAGGGGCGGACTACCAAGAATTCTTGGAGTAGATTTTCAATAACTTCATTCAAGAAGTGAGTGCCTCTGTCACTGACTACCTCTATAGGTAGCCCGTATCTTGTGACTACATTCTCAAACAAGAATTTAGGAGTTGTCTGAGCGTCATTCTTTGTCGTAGCTTTTACCTCTACCCATTTCGTTAGATAGTATGTGGAAACAATGATGTATTAAGCATGTGAACCCTTGGCTGGGGGATTAATAGGACCTACAAAGTCTATTCCCCACTTAGAGAATGCACGTCCACCCATCATAGGTTTCAAGGGCATCTCATCTTTGCGTATAGGATACTGAGTTCTCTGACACACATCACACCGTTTCACATAGGTATGTGCATCCATGTGAAGGGTTGGCCACCAGAAGCCTGCAAATAGTATTGCCTTGATCACCCGATCTGGTCCAAAGTGTCCTCCTGCTACACCTTGGTGAGCAGTTTCCAAGATCTTGAGATATTCACTCTCATGGATACATAGTCTCAGGTAACCATCCTTACCACACTTATATAGATTATCACCAATGAGTGAGTAATCCAGGGCTTCTTGTTCTAAACTCCTTTTCCTAGCCAGAGTCGTGTCTGGAGGGGATGTTTTTGTCCTCAAGAAGGATACTAGTGGTTCACTCCAATCTGGCACTATGGACACTTGATAAAGAGTGGCATGTTCCACAGGTGGTTTAGTGCAACAGATTGGGCATTCCTTGCACAACTTCTGGACATCAGCTTCCATAGTCGGCCAATGCACTCCGAGTCTCCTTAATGTCTGTAGGGTTCGTTGTTTTGAGTAGTGTTGCTCTAATGCACCTACATGTGCTAATTGCAACCATTTAGTGTACTCATCCTCTTCCACACAACAAGCCAAGATCCCTTGATCCGTGTTAATTGCAACCATTTAGTGTGCTAATTGCAACCATTTAGTGTACTCATCCTCTTCCACACAACAAGCCAAGATCCCTTGATCCGTGTGCTTGTACATACTTCCTGCCATGATGTGATACTTTTGGGCTTTTACTACCTCTCTATCATGTGTGTTTATTATTGGGTGGTTAGGCCCGTATGTCAATACTGGCACTAATGGCTTAGCCCACTGCGGCACCACTTCCAAATTAAATAAGTAGGAAGGTCATCTGACACTCCTTTTGGGGCTTCTCCAGATGTGAGCCTAGAGAGATGGTCTGCTCTCAAGTGAGTCCTACCTTTCCTTACCACAACCTCGAAGTCGTATTCCATTAGTAAGAGAAACCATCTTACTAATCTACCTGTATTGCATGGCTTGTTCACGAGATATAGCAGTGCCTGATGGTCAGTAAAAAATTTAAACTTATTTGCAAGCAAATAATGTCTAAACTTTTTAACTGCATATACCATGCCTAATCCTTCTCGTTCGGTGGTTGTATAATTTCGTTCAGCTTCATTCAATTGTCTACTAGCATAGGCAATCGGGAGATCCATATTACCTTCACCAATAGGCTGCGCGAGTACACACCCAATAGCATAATTAGATGCATCAACATGAACATGGAAAGGCTTATTCCAATCTGGTGTGGTCAAAATTGGTGCAGAACATAATCGCCGTTTAAGCTCATTGAAGGAATTCTCACATTCGTCAGTCCACTCAAAGTTAGTCAAAAGTCCGTACAGAGGCTTTGCTATGATTGCATACATGTGTATAAACCGTCGGTAATAACCGCAATGCCCCATGAAAGCTTGTACTTCCTTGACATTCTTTGGCCTAGGTAGCTCTGCTATGGCTCTCACTTTCTCTTCATCCGTGGATATGCCATTCCTTGACACTATGTGTCCTAGAATCTTGCCTTGCCTGACCATAAAAACACACTTTTCTGGGTTTAGGCAGACTTGATATTCTCTACATTTGTCAAAGATTTGTCTGAGTTCAGGAATGAGCACAAAGATCATCAACATAGACTTCTAAGTTCTTCCTCAGGAACTCTTTAAATACATGGCACATTAGTCTCTGGAAGGTAGCGGGTGCATTGGTAAGCCCAAATGGCATTACTCTAAAGGCAAAAATGCCCCACTCCGTGGCAAAAGCTGTCTTATGCTGATCTTTTGGAGCTATGGCTACTTGATTGTAGCCCGAAAATCCATCAAGGAAGCTGTACACTTCCTTGCCTCTACTCTTTCTAAGAGATGCTCTGTGATAGGAAGCGGATAGTTATCTCGAATAGTGGCTGCATTAACCTTTTTCAGGTTAATGCATACACACAATTTACCATTCTTTTTGGGCACCACTACAATGGGGGATACCCATTCAGTGTGCTCAATTTCATAGATAAATCCAGCTTCAACCAAGCGGTCTATCTCTTCTTTGATCTTGGAAGCATAGTTATCATTATATGTGTATGGCTTTTGCTTAGAAGGTTTGGCATCTGAGGTCATGGGGATAGTGTGTGAGCATATGTCAGGGTCTACACCTTTCAAATCCTTGTAACTCCAAGCAAATACATCTCTGTATTCTCTTAGCAAGGCTATTAATGCATGCTCTTCTTCCTCGGTTAAGTCATGGCCTATGTACATGCATTTCTCTTTTCCTTCTTCTATGGCTACCACTATTTTCTTAGTGGTTTCTTTGTTATCATAGGCCTCTCCTGATTGAGCCTCTCTTTTAGGCATTCTTACCATGACTCTTCTATCGTCTATCTCATATTTTTTAAAGTTTTCCGAGACCTCAAACAAAGATTCTTCCTCTTCTGGTGTGACTTCTTTCTTCTTCCTTTTCTTTCCTTCTTCCTTAGGGGTTACATGTGTGGCTAGCCTTATATCATTTGTAAGCTCTCTGTGCCTCTGGGGTTGAAATTCTACTTCATAGAAGTATTCTTGATCTGATGCATGCATCCATGAAGATCCTGACCCTATGGAATGCACCGATTCTGTATCATCTTTGGCTCTATGGATGGGGTTCCATTGGATAGGAGGGACATCTTTATGAGAGTAATCTTTGAGATTCACTTTGGTCGTAACACCTAAGTGTTGCAGGTACAAAGAATTGGTTCCCCAATCCTGTACCACTTACAACTGTCGCATAAAGGGTCTTCCCAAGATCATTTCATAGGCATGATTTTTGCTAAAATCACATATAGCAAATGTATGCTCGAACTCGACACCACACGTGGTGAGAGTTACTCCTAACAGCCCTAGGGGTCTCTCTATGTGACCATCAGCCATTTGCAATTTCATCCTTGTGGGCCTGAGTGCTGGCTTGCCCCAACGCTTCCATAGGGAAGTGGTAGCAATTGCAACACCTGCGCCTGAGTTTAGAATGGCCCTGGTGGTGTATCCTTGATGGGTGATAGGAAGATATGTGTTTCCCTCTTCGCCCTCACTCATGTCTCCTATCTTGTCCAATGATATTTCTGGTACTGTTCTCTGGGATCCTACCTATTTGGAGGTTCAAACGAAGTCTAAAAAATGTGAAAACTGACAGGTAGATACTTCTAAAGCTCCTCAAGCTCAAGGACTCCTTGGCTTGCACAAAATGGAGCTACAAAAATGTGAAATGGTATTTACAAGGGTTTTTAGTGATGAAAATCACTATTGTTGTAGGGATTTCTTCTAACATTTTGACATACATTTCCTGGAGCTCCCTACTTGCTCCTTCTCCTTGTGTCCACCTCTCTTATGTGCATAAATGTCTTGAAAAAATAATGGCCTACTTGCCAGATCGTCGTTGACTGCTCTGTCTGTTTGTACTTTCTCTTCTCTCGGACTCCCTTCTTAAACTTCCTTGCCTAGTGAGTCCTTCAGTTCCAACATATAGTCACTCGTCTTGAGAACAAGGGTGTATATCAACTATCTATGATACCAAATGTTGAAAGTGTGGTAGGCCCAAATAATAATAAGAAGTTAATAAGGATCTTTCCAATACTTA
>CM035438.1:132371918-132481918 GCA_020310875.1 Ceratopteris richardii
GGAAAAAGAAAAAGAAAAAACTTTGCTCACCCTTGGAAACACTCTCTCCCCTCCTCCTTTGTGCTCTTTTTGCTCCTCCCTTGTCTCCCCTCCCCCCATCATAGACATTTCTACTCCCCTTGCGTCTCCCCACCTCCCACATCCTTGTGCATGGCCTTGCACTCTCACATGCATTTATATAGGCTATCCCGATCTTCTTGTTTCTGTGTGCACTTCATTGCACAGGCTTTCCCCATCGCCTTGGATCTCCCTTCCTACACTTAGCACTGCCTTGATCTCTCTGGGACAGAGAGCTACAGTGGTGGGTAAGTTGTAACACCCCATAGAAAATTTGAAAAGGAAAAAGGAAAGAAAGAAAAAAAACTTACACTTGCAACCTCTACTTGCTCAGGCTTTGAAGATGCCTAGAATCATGCAATTTTTTTCTCCTCATTACACAAGAGATCGCCTTTTGATCTGATACCAATTACAGCAAAAGGAGGGCAAAGTCTGAGACCTGTAGGAATAATATATAGGTATTATCTAATTTGATCACCAGAGGCAAAGACCGAGACCTCTCTCATCAAGTAGCTCAGTCTTAGCAGATGCTGTTAAGAAGCAGAAGTTATGTCTCCTTGCAAATTAAAATTATCGTGAGCCAATCGAGGGAGGTTTAAATCAAAAGGTAGTCTCTGACCAATCCCTCCATCTATATTATAAATTTCAAGTTCAAAATGACAAGATATAAGCAAACCAAGGAGTTGAGAATGCCTCTAGGATTCTCCATTCAAGTGGAGGACTATGTGAAAAGACGAGGATGAGGACTAGGTGGACAGGATGAAAATAAAATATAATGCTGATGTTAAGCTATGCCAAAGGAAACATATTGAACAAAATACAAAATGAGGATTAGGGTTGCTATAAGGGCATTTTGAGGAACCACTAGTACATCACCCTTTTTTACAATAATCAATTTTCAAATTGAAATAGTGGGTTCAATGTTTCTTGCCATGTTTTGGGGGTAGGCTTCAGATGCTGAAGAGTCCAATCCATCTCTCTCCCTCCTTATTGATAGAGGACAAAGGCTGGGAAGATAGATCTAGATTGACATATCAATCAGGTTTGTTACATGCATGCATGTAACTCTTAAGTGATTCAAAACACTGCATGTGGGATAGTCCCATGGATCAACAAATCTAATCAGTCTTTCGCGAGATATTGGCCCAAAGCTAGACATGATGTCCAATAACTCAATGTAATACAAGCATTCAAATGTTATACTTTGAATACGAGACTAATCATGAGCTTTGTATCGTTTTGACAATTCTTTCTCAGCCAAGGATTGATGCTTTCTGAAGAATAAGTGAGAAAGAAAAAGCAGGAAGAAAAGGGGAAGATGAGGGGAAGACATGAATTATGCCAAATGTTCGGATAGTAAGGCCACTGCTCAAAAGTTGAAACATACAATTCTTGGGTATAGAACAAGTTGGAGAAATAAAAAGAAATGTTGCAAGTAATTTTGTCACTCGTATTGTCATCATCTATAAAGATCCCTATCCTAACTGCAGATTACGACTGGGCTGATAGAGGGGAAATGGGACGTCATCCTCCATCTTATATTATAATCACTCTCAGATGTTCTTATAATTCTTTAGAGTTGATGGAACTGAGAAGATTATATATCATGCTAAACTTTCATAATACCATTGAAAGTTCCTCACACAAACGTACACTTCTGCATTTTCTTTCTTCATGAGCTTGAATCAATTGCTTTTATTCCTTGTGGATGTTTGGAGAAAATAGTCCCAATAAAATGATTTTAGATCCTGCCCGAATTTTTCTTGAAACTCTTATGAGCAAGAAATTATTATTTTCTTATTATTGAGAAATATGGCAATAATCTATAAGGTTCAGATTCTCAGGAATTTCCTAATCACTCTCAGATGTTCTTATAATTCTTTAGAGTTGATGGAACTGAGAAGATCATATATCATGCTAAACTTTCATAATACCATTGAAAGTTCCTCACACAAACGTACACTTCTGCATTTTCTTTCTTCATGAGCTTGAATCAATTGCTTTTATTCCTTGTGGATGTTTGGAGAAAATAGTCCCAATAAAATGATTTTAGATCCTGCCTGAATTTTTCTTGAAACTCTTATGAGCAAGAAATTATTATTTTCTTATTATTGAGAAATATGGCAATAATCTATAAGGTTCAGATTCTCAGGAATTTCCCACTTACAAAGTAAATCTGGGTACTCTGACTAAGTGTGAATACCTTATTTTATTTCGTCACCACTATAGGAATGAAATTTCGGTTCTCTATGTGCTTTTGCTATTCTTCCTCTTAGATTTCAGCTTACAAGAAGAAGAGGAAGAAGAAGAAGAAGAAGAAGGAAGAAGAAGAAGAAGAAGAAGAAGAAGAAGAAGAAGAAGAAGAAGAAGAAGAAGAAGAAGAAGAAGAAGAAGAAGAAGAAGAAGAAGAAGAAGAAGAAGAAGAAGAAGAAGAAGAAGAAGAAGAAGGAGGAGGAGGTTATATGGACCTATCATCCAAGTTTAGCTAAAAACTTCAAACAGACAACAAAGTTCATCAGTAAAGATATACAACAAAATCCATGATGGAACTTTACGAAGCAACTGAAAAAAGAGCACATGAAACTTTGAATTTCAATGTCATTATAAGCAAAATCATCGCAAAACACTTACATCATCCCACCATCCTACTTCTGGAACAGTTTCTGACACAATAATGTTTGAAGGTAGAATAAATTCCAAACCGATTGGCGATGGTGCACTGTCACCAGCAAATGGATATCCAAGTCGTGATACAGAATTTGTCATCATTGTTACTGCAAGACCCTTGATATTTTCCAGATTAATATACTAGTCCAAATGAACTTTTTTTTGAGAATTTTTGTTTTTGTTCCACGAGATTAATGTGCTTATAAATGAAATGAAGAAATACCATGTTCAAACGTCCATCCCTTGGCTGACCTGGATGATGGTGGGATAGACAGTATGTCGACCATCAAAATGCCACCCTATATCAAAGAAAAATGCAATAAAAACATTGATTATATATGATGATCGTGACCTCCATCTCATAGCTCCAAAAAAAAAAAGATCTCTTAAAGGAGACTTCTTCCCGATGATGCAAGACAAGCTCACATCGCAAACACCTTATAACAGGAAAAAATAAGTTCATTGATTGAACAGTATAAACTCCTTTACAAGCTAAATAAGGTTTATTCATCAGGACCCTTGCATGGTTAAAACGTGTCCTTGACATGAAACCCCCATCGGAAAAGACCCAATATTATACCAGATAAAGATTATATTTATCAGCAATTTGGAAGGTAAAATTGAACATAGCAAGTAATAAGTATGCTAATTGTGAAGGGAAAAAATGATTTCTACATAGAATCATCTGCAAGAAAATTTCTTAATTAGAGCTGACCTACTTGAGCAGTTCTATACTCAAATACCATAAAAGACCCAGATCATATAACATGGACTCCAGTTGGACTCAATCAGCTGTTATAACTGTGCACCACAAAAGACACCCATCACATGGCATGAATTCCTGCTGATTCTATAGGTATTCGTAATCATCGATTTAGATTATGCATATGAGAGTGCAAAATGGAGACAAAAATCACAACAATGTCTAGTTGTATGTAGCTTGGAAACAATCTATCATGTTAGTGCACATTCCAATAAGTGAGATTCTACTATCCTTCACCTCCCTGAAGAATGTCAAGGGTGAAACAAGAAGAACTCCCTTTTTGTTTTCCCTTTTTTTGTTTTAAATTTAATGTACCGATTCAGACCTATAAAGATGAGCTGGATTTCAAGATTGTCAAGCTTGCTAGATTTGATCTCGTCCTCAGTAAACAATGGCATGCAAGTAAAAAGCCCATTATAGATTTTGGGATTCATGTGTATCAGTTCTTTCATAATGGTCAACGCATCAACATCTGTGTGAGCCTGATGTTGAGAATTACAGATAGATGTCTACCTCTATGATGTTAAAGCATAGAGTAAGTATCTTTATTTCTTGTATTTTGAACCTAAAAAGTAGTTATCTTTACAGATTCAAACTATTTTGGAAGCTCAGCTAGCTTCTAAAACAAAAGCTGAATTTCAACATTTGTTCCTTTTAGAATTGCCTATAAGTCTTCCTCCTCGTAGGAAAGTGGAGCATAAGATCGAGCTATTAGCTCATCCACCAACTAGACAATCGTATCGCATGACTCTGTAAGAGGAGGAAGAAGTACATCATACGATCGAGGAGTATCTCAACAAAGGATCAATCAGATCGAGTTACTCACCTTTTGCGGGCCCAATGCTTTTGGTTCGCAAAAAGAATAGATTGTTTAGAATATGTATAGACTACAGAGCTTTGAATAACGTAACAATAAGACAGAGATATCTGATGCCCTTCATCAGTGATATTCTGGATGCACTAGGAGGTGCTATTGTATATAGTAAGATAGACTTAAAAAGTGGTTATCATCAAATAAGAGTTAAGGATGATGATGTACATAAGATAGCTTTTCATACTAGATCTAGTCATTATGAGTATCTTGTAAGTTGTAATGCCTTTCGGTTTAACAAATGTTGTAGCTACTTTTATGATGCTCATGAATGATTTTTTGCCCTTTTATTTGTTAGTTTGTACTTTATTTTGTGGATGATCCTTTGCTTTACAGTCAATTTTGAAAGAACATGAACGTCATTTACTTACAATCTTTTTAAGACATTGAATGAGAATACATTGTTCGTCAACCCAGAGAAGACAGAGTAGGCCTCAGGTTGAGTACTTAGGATATATAATTTCCAAAGATGGAATTAGAATGGATCCATGCAAAGTTTCTATGATCCTTAGTTCGCCGATTCCTCAAAATGAGAGTCAGTTACTTGATTAGGATTATTGGATTTTTACCAAAAATTTATTGCCAACCATTCACACATAGCTATGCCATTGACAGATTTATTGCAGAAAAGTCAAAGGTTTGTGTAGGGAAGGGCACAACAACAAGCTTGTGATGCATTGAAACTAGGAATTTCAAGTGCCCTAGTTTTATTAGTAGTAGATTCGCAAAAACCTTTTCAACTAGTAATTGATGCTAGTTGCATCGCAGTTGGTGCAGTTTTAATTGGAGATGGTACTAGTTGCTTTTGAAAATAAGAAACTTTCTCAATCTCAGAGAAACTGGACTATTTATACGGGGAAACCTTTGAAGTCTTCACAGATCATCACACGTTGAAGTATTTATGTTCCCGACTTAATCTTCGGGGGAGACAAGCTAGATGGCCTGAGTTGATGCAAGAATTTCATCCAAAGTATAGCTCAAGGGTCCAAAAAACTCACTACAAGCTAGCCCAACATTCTTCGGTAAGTAGCTATAGAATAATTTTTTTTGGTATAAGGAAAAAACCACCATTGGAAGTATTGGGCATATTGCCACTCGCTCAACACCCATAGGAGAACCCCCTAGTTTCTACTTTCTACACCAACCAAGGACAACAGAGACGAGGAGGAAAGCTTCGTGAGAACCGCCCTCCTAAGCCCATAATGTGCTTCCGTTGTGGGGCATATGGCCATTTCTAGAGTAAGTGCTCACTACCTGAGGATGCCCCACCATGTAAAAATTGTCCGAACACCAAGGATCGTTATATTAAGGATTGTCCAAAATCAGTCCCATTTACCAGCACCCAAGGGACTCCTATCCCTTGCACATGATCAAGGTGACTATGAGTGATAACAAAACGGAATCCCCAAGTGCCCGTGGTCTAACTCGAGGAGCTTCTCGGAGCAATGACACATGCAGAAAGCAACAAGGAAGGAAACGACGAAGGAGACATCGGATTCAACCCATCCAAGTAGAGAAAAGAGGAAAAACGTAATAACATAGAAGGAAAGTGAAGATAAAGAGAAAGGAAGAGAGCAAGCATCAAGGGATGAACTCAGAGAAAAGGGTGAATAGGATAAACTTCTGGAACACCCCATTGACAAGGCATATGCACTGTCTAAGGAGGATTTGTGGCACTTCCATAGTGGATCTGCAGTCATCTCACTACAATCCGATTTCGGCAAAACACTTACCAATAAGTATCACTGTACAACTTATTGGCCATGAGTCTTGGCTTTTTAGGAGAGTTGGTGGATGCTATCAACAATCTAGGCCCCCTGCGCCACATAAGTGGCGGGCAAGACACAACAAGCATCTCTCCACATATGCCTATGCCCTCCACTTAGAGCTTGGAACTAACCCCTATGGCATCTCTTACGGATTACAAGAGCCCAAGGCTAATAGTAAACATTAAGGGAATCCAATTGGAAGGAGTAATAGTAGATGGGAGATCAGATTTTAACCTCATGCAAGAATATATGATGACTCTGCTAAACTTGAAGGCAACTAAATCTGCTCATTTTGTAGTTTCCTTAATGGATGAGAGCTTGACATAGTAGAAAGAGTGGAAGTCACAATACAAGGATTAATCTTTGTACTGAATTTCGTAATCATCAACCTACCTAAAGTAAAGGGTAGATTTCCTCTCCTTATAGGAGGACCATGGCTACGACATAGTTAAGTAGTACATGATTGGGGCACTGACACTCTGTGGGTGGCAAGACAGGATACAATCATGATGCAGCTTCAATTAAAAAAAGGCACAAATGAAGCATTGGGAGCATCCCAGGTTATTCTCCACCCAGAATAGCTCACCTCGGAGGAATGGGATACACAAAATCCTATGCAAATGCAAGATAGTAATAGAGGCATCCCTGAAGGACTATTAGGATAGGAAACTCGAGAGTTAGTAAGCGTTTGGGCCACACGTTCACTAGCATTGACCATGGAAGGTAAGCTGGCCTCCTCTCAATTTCGGGTGACTAAAACTAGGCACCTTCACCTACCTAGGCACCTGAAAATTGGGCACCTAAAAACTGGGCGAGTGAAAATAGGGCGCCTTCACCTTCATGGGCACCTAAAAACTAGGTAATCTTGAGGCCTAGGCATCATTTTGGGAAAATGAACCTCCAAACTAGCACCTGAATGGGCAGCTCGTCCTCCATCTTCGGCAACTCCTACGGCTGGGTGAGCGATCGAATGGGCATCTAATATGGTCCACCTAAAGTTACTTGAGGCATCAAGGGATAAGTTTACTCAAGACATAAAAAATTGAAATTGACGAGCACAACAACAAGGCCAAGGAACTACCTACGGATTACCTAAATGAGATAATGCAAACTTCATGTATTACAATCATAGTCACAGAAGAAGAAGAAGAACCTACTTTGGAGTCCATAGTTGTAGGAAAACCTTCTACAAATCGAAGAACAGGTAAATTCACAAAGGAAGACAAAGTAATAAAACTTGTTTTCCCAATAAAAGAAATTATATCCGGTTGGATGTAGGAAAGGAAGCAATTAAATAGTGATTGATGATAGCTCTTCCTTCACAAAAGAAATGTCGTTCAAAGGTGATACATCCAACTAACTGGCCAATGCGTAACCAGTAAAGGAGATCAACATAGGAGGAAAAGAAAACCCACAAAATCTTCTTCCACCAAGTTGGCCATGGGACTATCCACTACTTCTTACACAGGTAGCCACATTTATGAATAATTCCAAGGATGTGCTCGTAGTTTCAGGAAGAGGAATCAGCCTTTGAACTTCTCAAGAGGAAACTTGCAAGCTCTCCCATTCTTATACTTTCAGATAGGATGTACCTTTCATGTGCATGTGGATGCAAGTTCCACTGCTGTAGGCACAATTCTTGCACAACCAAGCAAGGAACACAAATTAGATAGGCCAATTCATTATGCAAGTAGGATTTTCACCAAGGCTGAACGCAACTACAACACGACAAAAAGGGAAGCATTGGCCATCGTGTTTGCTTTATAAAAGTTTAGACACTACCTCTTGGGTGTTCACTTTTGGTAATTACACAGCATCAAGCAATCAAATGCTTGATGAATAATCCTAACATTGTAGGTCGCAGATGCTAAGAAGCGCAAAGGCAATCAGTTGGCTGCTGATACGGTCAAAGGCAAACTATTGGTGATTCCTCTCTCTTCAAGAGAGCATGGCGAACCAGACATCGACGAAGAGGAAGAAGATTCCGAACAATCAAAAGACTCTACTGGTTTTGAGTTTGTACCATCTCAAACTCTATCATCTATGGATTCGTCAGAGGGAACATAGTCCTTTTCTCAAAATTCACCGGGGAGCAACTCCTCTAGAAACAGAGGCTTGTTCATCCATGAACATTCTAACTTGCCTAGCGAAAGGGAAACACTTTCATATTTGTTCTCCATGGATCAGTTAGTAGCCTTGGGACTCATAGATTTTCCCTTGATTTCCCTCGCGGATGAACCAGACCACATGGAGGTAATTGATTTTTTCCACTCCTTTCCTAAATTTCCCGGTGGCATATTATCACTTAATAGGTAGCTTTAGCGATGGGTGCTCTCACTACAGTACACTCTCCATCAACCTCCACTTACTCAGGCATTGCCGAGGCCAATTAATTGCTAAGTGCAAGGTAGCATTTGAAGAAAAGCCCGTAGCTCTAGCCACATCCAATCTCTTACGTGCCTTCAAATTCTACTTTTTGCTTCGCAACATGACAACAAAACTATCTTTCACTAATCCATTTATGTGCGATGGCCTGCTATGTTTGCTCTATGCCAAACCATATCCTTTTCATCAACTTCTTTGGCAATCGGTAATAAATAAGAGAAAGCGTTTCGTAGTACAGGCAAATAGAGGAGCTTCGACCTTCCATGTCTATTCACCTAGCATACTCACCTCGCTACGCACCCTTCCTTCCCTATATCCCAATATTGGTTCATCACCATCCACCCAGAGTAACAAAAGCAAGGCCAAAACCAAAAGGGGACCATATGTGCTTCTGTCCGAACTACAAACTTACAGCAAGCAGAAAAGGGCCAAGGTAGTTACAGATTCTAGAGAAGTTTTGGATTCACTCCCAGTTCACAGGCAAGGATATGCGCGACCAAAATCTGGTAAAAAGTTATCTTTCTCTACTCCCCCACCCCCTACACTACATGTTTCCACTCATCCATCATGCACTACCCCAACCACCCTCACACCCATTGCACCTATCGTTACACCCATTCCCACCACCACGGCTACATACTCTATGACTGCACCGCACATTACTTCATCCTCTGCTACACCACACACTACTACCCCCACCTCCATTCCCGAACACTCTACTGCTCAGCCTTTTTACCCGACCATAGACTAAACACCACAACTACCTACACCCGCACCACCATCACCTACTTATTCACTATCACCCTCACACACGTGTTCACCACCACCTACTTGTTTGCCACCTCCTTTCGGTCCTAGTTCCACCTCCTTGACAACACCTATAATTATTATTACCTCCACACATGCTCCTGTCTCAGACAGGGCACGCTGCACCTAATAGCCACAATGATAATCCCTCCGCCCCCCATAACACACTATGCATCTCACTCTCCACCAGTTTCATATCCTTCCACCACACCATCCATCCCTCTTCATAACTCCCCATTCAACGCAGTTGCAGATACACTTACTCACATGCTAGAGCTATGTGATCAGCAAGACATCTCAATAGTGTCTCGGCTGGCTGCTTTTGACGAGCAGCACACATATCTCACCACTATGCGTACCTTGGTAGCATGTCTCATAAGATGCAACCCAGAGCTTCGATCTCGCATGGATTACATGGATGCAGAATTTAAAAGGTTACAACGTGAACTACTTGCACTGGCACATCAAGGGCAACAGAACATCGATCTGAAACAAGAGAACCAAGAATTACATATAAAGGTGGAATTCTACAAGGACAAGTATGAAAAAGCCAAAGCATTACGCACCATGGCTGCTGATTTATTTTCAGCAGATAATTAGTAGAGAGTGCCTCTTCCAGCAGTAGATACATTTTGCATTTTAGTTCATGCATTTAGCTGTTCTTGTGGTCCATCATCATTGAAGAGTTTACATTAGACTTAAGCATTAGCCTTTTTCGATTTTTTATGTATCCATGAACAAATACCATAAAATGCCATGGAGCATAATTGTGTATATATTTATTGGCTTTTTACTCATTATGTTGTGATGTTGTAGCTTTTACAGTATCTAATCTTCTATGCAGCCACAAAAAAAAGGGAGCAGAAGCATTTCACTGATGGGCACTCTCTGAGACAGAGAGTGAACTAGTGAGCCAAGAACTCGGAGCTCTGTTGCGCGACCCGGCTGATGGCAAGTGTAACCAGCTATTGGCGATAGAAAGACAACACTGTCGGGGTAGTTAAATAAGGCAGGCTGAGGGCTAATTGTGGCTTGAGTCGCGTTGCCAAAATTAGAGGGGAGGTCGCCAATTTAGGAGCCAATCAAGAGGAAAGGGGAGGTTGTTCTAGTCAACCTTAGAGGGAGGAGGAAGGGAGGTGTCTTTAAGATGATTAGGGGAAATAATTTAAGTTCAAGATGAATGGTCATGTTGGAGAGGAGTTGGAAGGTCTGTCATCTAGGTGGCGCTGAAGTTGGGAGGGTGTAGAGGTCGCCAAATTGGAACTAGTGGGGGTTGGAGAGGTCGCAAGGGTGAGGAAGGGTGGAGAGGTTGCCTAGTGGAGAGGTCACCCAAAAATGTGGATGAGTGGAGAGGAGGGGAGGTCGCCAAATAGGAGGAGGGAAGGGGAGATCGTCCTAGTTAACCTTAGAGGGAGGAGGTTGTCTTACTTGAGGATGAGTGGAGGTGGGGAGTTGGAGAAGTTGCCAAAGTGAGGGAGGGTGGAGAGGTCGCCCAATTTGAGGGGTGGGGAGGAGTGGAGGGCGGTCACCTTGCATGAGGGTTGCCTTAGTAGAGGGAGATGGAGGGGAGGTCGCCCTTGTCAAATCTAGAGGGAGGCTAGAGGGAGGGGGAGGGAGGCAAGAGGGAGGAGGGGAGGTCACCCCTTGTATAAGGGAGAGAGAGGGGAGGTGGCCCTGGGTGTATGAGGGAAGTGATCTTATGCCATTCCAAAAGAAGTTGCATAGGATTGAGAATTCTTATGTGATAATAGGTAGAGGAAGTGAGTAGCATAATGCCTATGTGATAATTGGTAGCAGCAGAAAATGGTACTAGTTTTGGTAGTCGGGTTGGAAAAGGGAAGGGAAGGAGATAGATGTGGAAACGAGAAGGAGATAGACAAAAACAGACCAAAGGAATCTACATCATTTCACTTGGCTAATAAAGAAAGGCCATAATCTAATAGGAAACTTGTCTAATAAAGAAAGGCCATAATCTAATAGGAAAAAGGCATAAGCTGTATATACATTATGTACAAGGTTTCCTGCTCTCCTATCATTCCACATAGGGTTCTAGCTTGGATTCGTTGACTAAGGGTAGTATCGTGCCAGTCAATGTGGAGATTTGTACTCCATCTTTTGGAAGTATTCGTATGACCCTAAAAGGTCCGTTCCATCTTGGCATCAATCTCTTCCTCGCTTTCTTCTCAAAGAGCCGCGGGTAGTACAACAAAACTAAGCTTCCTTCCTCTATCTTTGATTTCCAAAGGTTTGCATCATGATTCTGTTTCCTTTTTTCCTGTACTTCGACCAGTTTCTCATTGCCCATCTTTCTCTTTTCTTCAAGAAGTTGTAGCCTTACAATGTTGGCTGAGAGTGCACCAGTAAACCTAGGAATTCGATTGGTTCCAACCCGGTTGGAGCCATGCAAGAACTCAAAAGGAGCAATTGCTTGTGTTTCATAGACTATCTCGAATGGAGTATGTCCCGTTGTGGCCTTGAATGAAGTTCTGTAGGCCCACAATGTACCACGATATCCCTGTCCCCATGTATTAGGAAACTCTAAGCATGTTTTTCTCAGTAGGAGCATGAGAACCTTGTTTGTGCTCTCTGTCTGACCATTTGCCCTTGGGTAGTATGCACAAGACTTCTTATGGAATATTTGATACTTTTCAAAAATTAAAGTCAGTACTTTGTTAACGAAATGGGATCCTTGATCTGGTGTTATCTCTATTGGACATCCATATCAACAAAAGATGTACTCATACAAGAAGGAGGCTACCGTTTGAGCAGTACATTCCTTACTGGTAATTACTTCAGCCCACGTAGTGGCATAATCGGTCGCCACTAGAAGATATTTTGCACCTGAATCTCGTGCTACGGGAAAAATTGGACCGACAAAGTCTATTCCCCAATGCTCAAAGTGTTGCCAAGCTATAGAGATATTAAGTGGTTGGTTCCTTTGTCGTGTCGGTTTTGGGCGCACATCGTTGACAAACATCACATGCCTTTGCAAATTTAGTGGCATCTGTGAAAAGATATGGCCACCATAGGACACTTTGGAGTATCCTTAGTGCAGTGATATGTCGAGGGAAATGACCAGTAGACTCACCCTCATGTGCCAATTGAAAAACAGTTTGTGTTTCATGTGGTTGAAGACACTTTTTGTACATCCCATCACGACCAACCTTATAGAGGGTGTCTTTCGCCATTATGAAATTCTTACTTTTCAAGAGGAGTCTACGCCTTTCCAATGGAGTTGACCAGTAGAATTTACCCTTTCCTAGGAGCAGAGTCAAATCATCATACCATACAGGTGATACATTTACCTTGTATATTTGGCTATCTGGGAAATCATCTTCTACTCCCTTTGTTGCTTGAATTGGGTATATGATGCGAGAAAGGTGGTCTGCAATGACATGTTGCCTACCGCTTCTCTGTACAATTTCAAAATCAAATTCGTGGAAGAGAAGCAACCATCTCCATACTTTTCCTGCGACTTGTGGTTTATTCAACAAATATTTTAAGGCCTGATGATCAATAATCACTATGAATGTAGTGCCTAATAAATAGTGCCTGAATTTCTTGAGAGCAAATACAATAGCCAATGCTTCCCTTTCCGTAGTGCTATAGTTCTTCTTGGCTTTTGATAGGAGCCTACTCGCGTAATGAATGGGCTGGTCTAATTTGTGTGTTTCGCTTGGTTGAGTCAGTATGGCTCCTACTACATACAAACTTGCGTCTACATGCACGTGAAATGTCTTTAGACCAATCTGGTGAGATAAGTATAGGTGCAGATGCCAACCTCTGTTTTAGATAACTGAATGCAGATTCTTCTTCTTCAAACCATTGAAAGGGAAAACTTTTACTAGTAAGTCGTGAAAGTGGTCGTGCTTCCTCTGCATACATGCGTATGAACTTCCGATGATATCCAGTATGACCCAAGAAGCTCTGGACCTCTTTAGCATTTATATGTCTTGGAAGCTTAAGAATTGACATTACCTTATCTTGATCTCGAGTCATCCCTTTAGCAGAGACCACATGTCCTAACAAGGTGCCTTGGGTTACCAGAAAATGACATTTGTTAGGGTTAAGTTTCAAACGTGTCTCTCTGCAACGCTAGAATACTTGTTCTAATTGCTTCAAATGTTCTGGTACATTTTCTACTGCAGTTGTGCAGGCTGCTCCAGAGAAGGCTGAAAAGTCATCCATAAAAATTCTTAAAGACTTTTAGGAGCAACTTGTTGAAGATAAGATATACTGTCCTATTGAAAGTGGCTAGCGCATTCCTAAGGCCGAAAGCCATTTTGGTGTAGATATAAGTTCCCCAAGGGGTTACAAAGGCTGTTTTTGGTTGATCTTCATGATGAATTTGCACTTGGTTGTATCCACTGAAACCATCCATGAAACTATACAGCACATGTACTACCACATCTTCTATCACTTGTTTAAAAAAAGGGGTGGAAAACCCGGAAACCCATCAGGGATGGTTACCTTATTTAACCCTCGAAAATCCACACAAACCCTGATTTTATTAGGTTGCTTCTTAGGTGCGATAACCATGGAAGACAACCATTCTAAATGTTCTACATGAATTATGATACCTGTTTACTCCATTTTCTGGATTTCCTTCTTGACCGCATCTGCATATTTTGGATTTAGCCTATACATTTTTCCTCTAATTGGTCGAGCTTCTGCCACTAGAAGAATAGTGTGTATTCCCGGCTCTTTTGGTATTCCTACCAAATCTTTGTAACTCCATGCAAATACGTCTTTAAAATTATTCATGAATGTTATTACCCCTATGAGAAGAAGAGGGTGGTCCCACAACCAACTTGCCAGTAGAAGATTTTGTGGATTTTCTTCTCCTCCTAAGTTGACTTCCTTTATTGGCTCCAGAGTTGCCTCTTCCTCGACCTTAAACAACATTTCCTTGGTGAATGCTGGACTATCATTGATGGTGATTTCTTGGGTCTTTTCCTGCGTCCATCCCATTGGGACTTCCACCAATGGGAATATGCTGTCCACTAGTTCTTCTTCTGTTCGGCTTCCTTCAATTCCTTTCCTTCCTTCAACTCCTTTCAAAACTCTACCTCTTCTAGAATCTTTAGCCGGTTCTCCTAATACCATAGACTCCACAGTAGGTTCTTCTTCTTCTTTCTCCTTGATTGCTATTGTAAAGCATGAAACATTATTAGTCTCCTCAATCCAATCCATGATGTTGCCTAGATCTTCATTAGATAATTCTTCTCCTATATCAACTTCTTCCTTAATGTCAGGTGATTTTGTTTTAGTTGGCTCTGTGTGAGGTTTCCCGAATGCCCATTGGGCCGCCCAACCAATTGTAGGGGTAGCCCAAGATGGAGGATAAGCTGCCCATTCCAGTGCCCAATGTGGAAGCCCTTGAGCAGAGAATGGAGCCCAAGCCTCTAGAGTGACCCACCTAGGCGCAGGCGCCGAGCTGGGACTAGCAGGTGGAGTTGCCGAGCTGCTTAGAGGTGGAGGAGGCGCCCGATTGGGACTAGGAGGAGGTGGAGTTGCTTAGCTGCTTAGAGGTGGAGGAGGCGCCCAATTGGGACTAGGAGGTGGAGTCGCCCTATCTCTGCCTCTGGGAGGTGAGTGCGCCCAACTTGAACTAGGAGGTGTAGACGCCCAGGGAGGTGAAGGCGCCCTTTCTTGTACTGATATTTCCACCTTTTCCAGCTCCCATGGTGGAGGAGGTGTGGCCTAAATGCTTGCTCCTTCTTGTCCATTTGCTCTTCGTCTTCTCCATTGTTATCTTTTATGCTTTCCTCTGTAGTTTGCTCTGGATGGAGAACAACTTGAGAAGTACCTAGGGCTTCATCCGTTCCTCCTTCCATTTGAAGCTCTCATCACCTTATCTGGTCCAACCACCCATAAGGTGTCACTACCCCAGTCATGTACCGCTTTACTGTGGCGTAGCCATGGCCTTCCTATCAAGAGCGGAAATCCTCCCTTCACCTTTGGGAGTGTTATTACCACAAAATCCAACACAAATTTTAGCTTATGAATGATGACTTCGACCTTTTCCACTATGCCTAGTGGGCTTACCTTGCTTTGGTGTGCCAATGATACTGTAAAATGAGAAGCCTTAGTTGATTGTTCCTTGAAGTACCTCCATTCTAAAAGTGCCTTAGGTCCTCCTTAGATACTGCATAAGCTTTGTCGATAACGTGTTCAAGAGTATCTTCATTTCTTCTTACTCTTCCCAGTGAGATTTTCTCCTTGTCTTAGTTGTGTTTGGCTCCCTGAGAAGGTTCATGCTCCACGGTCTTTTTTCCCTTATCCTTTGTTGAACAAGCTAGATCTGGTGCTTCCTTGGCAGCACCCTTCAAAGCTCCCTTCTGCTTTTGTGCCCTAGTCATTACTCCGGGAAGTTCCTGAAGCTGGACTACTCGGGCACTTGGAGAGTCTACATTGCCCTCATCATTAATTATTGTGATCATATGTAAGGGGCAAGAGTTACCTTGTGTGCTTGTGGATGGCATTGACTTTGGGCAGTCCTTTGTGTAATGATCCCTTGTTTCAGGACAATTTTTGCATGGTGGGGCATCCTCGGGAAGGGAACAATTACTTTGGAAGTGTCCATACTCCCCACATTTGTAACACATTATAGGCCTAGGTGGTCGGTTCTGACGAGGCCTACCTTCTTGTTGTTGATGTGCCTGACCGGTGTAAAAAGTTGTTACAGAAGGTGTTGTAGTGGATGGTAAGGGTGGTTGCCCTAACAAGGAGGACTGAGCCACCCCTACCCATTGAGTTGCTGGTGGTTGTCCTGGCATCATGTTCTTGTTCCCAAGACCCTTCAAAAAATAACAATCCTTGGCCTCATGGCCACCCTTTCCACAGTTGGCATGTTAGCCTCCTTGGACACTCTTGTGCTTAGTGTCCTTGAGTACTACAGAGAGAACACCATAGTCCACTTCTTACCTCCCTTAATGTTTTGAGTTCTTCAAGCTCTTGTCGTATCTGAGAGAGACCTTCCTAGGTACCTTTGTCCTCTTCTCAATTTCTTTGAAGCTTTATGGTCTCTAGTTCCCTTCTCATGGCTGTCATCACATCTTATCTTCATCCTGGGGGAAAGTCTTACCTGGCTGTGTTCCAAAATGAACCCGTGCAGCCTCAATCCTTGTGGCAGCTTCTTCAAATTCTCTTAAAGTGGCATCCGGTCTCAAAAGCTCTCTCAGTTTCTGTTGTATGGATTTCGGCAAGGCTTTCTCCACCCACTTCTTAACAAGGAAATCCCCGGGTGGTTCCGGCAATCTTGCCACGAGTGACCTTGCCCGTGTCATAAGTTCTAAAAATGATTCTCCCATATGCAAAATTAAATTCTCAATTTCATCTAATGTTCTTTCTGTAAAGTTACCTGACCAAAATGCTTCTGTGAATTCGGTCCTCAATGCTTCCCATGTTTGGAAATGGTTTTCCGCGTACTCGTTGAACCATTTGTCGGCCAATCCTTCAAGGGTTGATGGAAATAGAGCAAGGAAGGCATCCTGTCGTTGTTGTAAGCCCTTGCTCTTACAAATTGAAGGAAATCTTCGTACATGATCTTCAAGATCTTCATTAGCACCTCCATGAAATGAAGAAAATCTAATATTTATCCTTGACAGAAGAGCAGAAAGTTCATCTCCCATAGCCTTATTAAGAAGAGTATCTTGAGGTAAAGTCTTTTGAGTTTTAGCCTTGTCCTCTAACCTTTCTATTCTAGAAGCTAGGCTTGAGGAGGATAGACTTCTTACGGGTGTTAGGCAAGGGTCTAGCCTTCTTCTGTGATAGCTTTTGATTGGTGTCTTCTTAGGGCTTAACTGCTTCTCTTTGCTAGCTCTGGTGTGGGTCATGGACCATCTTGGGAACTACTTCCAAGAGAGGAAATAATGAGAGAGTGATTAGATGGGAGGAGGTGGCTCACCCTGATGGAGAATCTTAATGGACAAGGAAGTCTCCCAAATGAAGAGATCACCCAAGGAGGAGGAGTCGTCACCCAAGAAGAGGTTGCTCAAGAGGAGTCTCCCAAGAAGCCAAGAGAGGAGGAGGAGGAGTCTCCCAAGAAGCCAAGAGAGGAGGAGGAGGCGGAGGGGTCGCCCAAGAAGCCAAAAGAGGAGATTGCTTAGGAGGAGAGGAGGAGAAGGAGTCACCCTAAGGAGGAGAGGTGGCCCTCGACACTCAAGCTCTAAGTGATTTCTCAAGGAAAAGGAAATCTGCAGAAGCCCTGTCCCATCGGACGTGCCAAATTTTCACCTGTAGACGGTGAAGTGAAGTGTGTGGGTGTAGGGAATGCAAAATGCACTACTCCTGGAGCACACGTAAGCACATGGCACATTAAAGCACATTACCATAATAGACACTTATCAACAAGCCTCTGTATCACCACTACAAACTACACTTAGGAGTAAGAGTCACAAACAACAGCAAGCATGCAAGAGAATAGAGCACAAGACAACACCAACTAGAACAACCAAATGTAACACAATATGTACAAGCCATTAGATTATTATACAAATGCAAAACCATGGAACAACAAAATTCAACCTCCAAGTATTCTCACATAGGTAGCAAAAGCAAACAACATAAGAAGGTCTCTACGAGCTCTAAGCCTGCACTCACTCTCAGTCTCATGTAGTGTGCACTATATGCTATATCCTCCTCTCTTGAGGTTTCCCCTTTTTATAGGGGAGAGGTGAGGAACCGGTTACAATAGGAGAGTCTGTTACATGAGAGTAGTGGAAAGTTAATACACTAGACGGTTTCAATTGCCAGCATGGCGGCCAGTACCAGACTTTGTCGTGTATTGATGAGTGGTTGGGCCCCACTTGGCCGCCTTATCAGGTCTTCTTGTCTAGCCATGCCGTCGCCCAACTCTACCATCTGGACGTCTTGGTGCCCAACTCTATTTTTTGGACGTCTTGGCGCCCAACTCGAGATTTTGGACGTCTTGGCACCCAACTCGAGATTTTGGACGTCTTGGTGCCTAACTCCAGCTTTTGGACGTCTTGGCGCCCAACTCCAGCTTTTGGACGTCTTGGCACCCAGTTTGATATTTGGTTCCTTGGTGCCATCCTTTACTCTGTCTTCAAAAAATTTATTCTACACAGAGTTTTGATTGTTTTATGTTTTAATTACATCTTTTTGCCCTCTTAATCAAACCTCAACTCACTTGCCCATTATTCTTAGCTACTTCATATGCCACCCTTTCTTATCATTTTTTTCATGCTAAATATAGCAGAGAGCCGACTTATATAAGAGATCTCACATGCATCCTCCATCGCCCCAACTGCTCATAGCTCCTCATCGCCCTCACATTGGAGTTCCTTGAGCTCCCCTCCATCTCCTTGTAGTGCTCTTTCAGTTCTCAAGCACCCCTTGTATTCTTCTATCGATCTCCCTCACCCATCACTCCATGTCTTCTGCTTTTGGCTAACTATCTCATCATTTCCTACTTTGCATCAACACAACCCCTATCTTGGTATCCCTCGGCTATGCTATCCAAGCTCACATCCATACTTGGAACATGCAAACCGCCATCTAACTTAGGCCACCTCTCTCTAACTATAACATCTCCTCTTCATCACACCCTCTTCAACGACTTGGGCTTCTTTACACCTGCCTTGGCACACTCATCTATCACCTCCTCCATGTGTCCTAGAAGTAATTATGGCCTCCGCACAAGAAGAAGCTAGCATAAAGAACAGATTGGGGTTTAGCACACGGGATGAAGAAGCTTCAAATTTCAAGTATGATTCAAGCGAAGAATGAGGTTTAGAGCATACTCGACCGAATCAGGGAGACAAGAATTTTTAGCTATATAATTCGTTGATTTTTACGTGCACTGATAGGCTTCCATTTTGCATTGTAAATGTTTGATTGCAGATATTTTGCATAGAAAGAGGTTGCAGAGTGAAGTAAACTACAAACAAATGATGCTTAAAACAACTAGGAATAGCAGTATGGACTGTACTGATCGCTAGGGTTGCAACTGCATTGTTGTAAGCTTTAGATCAATAACTGGTGGCTGGAATCACCAACATTCCCAAGAATATGGTGTAGGTGAAAAATTGTGAAGGAGTGCTAACCAAAGATGTGAAAGGGCATGGCAGTAGTTCGAGTAGTTGAGAGTGAATTCTTCATGAAAAATTGCAAGGTACAAGGGAAGATTTGGTGGCAGAGAAAAGGGGTTATGGCCCCTAAATGCATGCGCTTGAGTTTTTGGGGGATTCAATTCTGACACAAAGGAAGAGGGGAAAAAGACGTTTGAAGGTTGGCCCCTAAATGCATGCGCTTGAGTTTTTGGGGGATTCAATTCTGACACAAAGGAAGAGGGGAAAAAGACGTTTGAAGGTGCTGGTGGCGGCATTCTTTATCTGTTTTGGTTGGTGTGCAGGTCGAGGAGGAGGAACGGGGGGAAGCCTTTCATTTTTTAGGCAGCGGAGCTCTCATCATTTCTTCTTCTTCTTCTTCGCTGTTCTGTGCAGATATCCCGAGAGGGAGCGAAGGCTATGGCTGAAGGGTGGCTGATGGGAAGTTTTCATTTTCAGAGCGTGCACATATTCTTGGGGGGTCGTTGGCTGGAGGATAGGAGGCATCGTTTTCATATGTAGAGGGGGAGTTGCTGAAGGCCCAGGGGAATTAGGCAATAGAAGAGGTTTCAAGGAGAAAGATGAGCATTGCTCTCTGTTGCGAAGAAGAAAAAAACCTTTCTTTGTAGGGGGTAGGCTTCAGGAAGAGTCTGACTGGAGGGAAAGGGCTTTTTTTTGGTGCTCGGTAACACTGTCGAGGGACATCTTGTAGGGAGTGGTTCCTTTTGCTTTTCTTCCGATGGTTTCGATGCAGGTGTGCAAGGTGATTCAGGAGGGAGCTGGACAAGAGCTGCAGTAGAAGGGACAGGTTGTTGTGGCCCGTTTTGGCCATCTTATTTGGGGCAATGGCCGAGCAAAAAGGAGACTAAAAAATTGGAGGCCCATCCAAGAGGGTTCAGAGGTATTGCAAGGACCTGTGTATTCGAAGATTGGGTGCTACAGGCTGAAGCTTCCTTTTTGTAGAGGGGTGTGTGTGGTCGTGTTGTCCATGCAGGTGACGATGGCAACGATGTTCCAAGAGGAAGACGGGAAAAGCCTTGATAAAATTTTTGGAGCCACAAAGAGAAGGGAGGTTTTTCCGTTGAGCAGAGATAGAGGAGAGAAGAGGAGAGTATCAGCGCTACTGCTCAGAGAAGGTAGGAAGGAGCTTTGTGGGTAAGGAGTTCTAAGTGGCATGTGCATGTTTTGTGGTCCATGTACATGAGTGAGTGCTACCATTTGTTTCGGAACTTGAAGTCTATATGGAAGTTTTGTGTGTTCGGAGGATTAGGTTTCCTTTGTGTATAGTTTTTGTGTTGTGTGCATGTGGTGGTTGTTGATCTTGCAGGTATCGCAATTGGACAAAAAGAAAAGAGGGAATGTATTTCTCTCGGAAGATGGATGCATTAGAAGAAGTTCACTAAGGGTGAGCTAAAGGCGCTGAAGCAGGGTAAGAAGGGAAGGAGAAGTGTTGAGAGAGTTTGAAAGCTGTTCTTCATCAGCTCTTTCCCAGGAATTGTTGGGGCTTCTCTATCCATTTCGTCAAGGAAAGTAACACGTGAGTGGAGACATGCTAGACGGGGCAGCAAGTAATTACATGGCAAAGCATTAGGAGGAAATTTGGAGGATTGCCCTCAGTATGAATGTACACAGGGAAATTCCCCATGGCAGAAAAGAGGAAACTATCTACCCAACACCTGTTTAAGCCCACAAACCAGGTCAGTTGTCTGGACATTCCGCCTACTCGACATCAAAAGGAGGCATCTAAAATATGCGAAAAAAAGGGGGAACTTCCCCTCTTATTGCCGGACAATTGGATCTCCATGGAAGCTGAATAAGGTGATGCACATGCCTTAGAAGACGATGCAATATTTTTATGTGAAGAAGGAGGTACGGTCTTGATTTGCTGCTATTTATGATTTTGGATGAATTCCCTTTTCACATAGATACATTGTGAGTCTGAGAAACATTCTCTTTTCTTTGAAAAGCCACAAAGAGTGAAGCTTCATTGAAGAGGAATCGTTGAAATTTTGTGTTAAGTTGTGTCTCATGCGATGATATAGAAAATCTCTTGGAAATTCTTTAAAGTTGTACCCAGAACTAAAGCTGCACAGTGAGATATAGATTTGCAAGGGAACAAAGAAATGGCAATCAAAGATTGAGAAAGACGGAGGTCCTATGTACACATGATCTGAACCCAACCGATGGGAACATTGAGAGGGAAGAATCTCTATATATTGTATTGCATACTGAAACTATTTGCATTAGGAAGTTTGTTCTATAGTGTGAAGAGGATATAATGAGTTGAAACACTCTATCTTGGTACACTAAAAGAAGATCATGGAAATAGGCAAGCACATGAAATTCTATAGGAATCGGTTAGATGTATAAGTCCCATGTGCAGTGGACACTTACAATCCAGGTCGTGTGTGTGTTACATTTTCCCCAGATTCCCCAATGAGTAGCTGACTCTCAATCATAGGAAGCAACCATAGGACTTAAAATAAAAAAAATAAAAAAAAAATAAAAAAAATAAAAAAAAATGACAACAGCTTTTAGGTTTTTGAAAAGTTTATATGTGCGTGGAAGTTGAGTGAGTTTTTTTGTGAAATGCATTCATGATTAACATCTCATATCTCTTCTCCTTCCATCGGCAATAGTAAGGAAGAACGGGCATCAGTGAACATGCAGTTATGATATTGCAAATAGTAAGAACAATAGCTTTGCTCGATTGTTTAGGGGAATATGTTTCTTCTTTGTTTGGTCTTGTCATGGTGCACACAAAAATAGTATTCCGTATATGTTCAACCGTATGTGTTCAACTTACCGCTGGCATTTGTGAAGTGATGAAATTCTATATCTGATGTGTTAAGGTGAACAATGAAGCAACGAGCATTTGTGAAAAAGTTAATGGTTGTAAGGATCATTGTCATAAATTGATCATACGGAATCGGGTTGCAGTCAAGGCTTGTGAGACTGCACACAAATTCGGAAGGGTCGTGTGAGGATTTGGTACAATATATGAATGTAAAAACAAGAAAACATATGAACTTTGAAGTGATGCAATCAAAAAAAAAAAATCTTGGTGCATTGATTTGATGGAAAGGTTTCAACGAGTCTACATATTCACAAACTCCTTGTTTTGACACACTAAGAATAAAGTTTTTCTTCGATTGCAATGGACATGAATATCCATATTGTACCGTCACACTTTAAAAGCATCGTGAACACGTAAACAATGGCATCTTATGTTTGTTTTATATATGTGCAAGCAAGGGGCATTCACATGTATAAATTCTTTTTGAGTCAAACAAAGGAACTGTAGTTTGGGAAAGCTTATAGTGCTCTTTTCTATAATGGTGTGTAATAGACAAACATCGAAACATGTGTGAAAGAGTGTGTGTGCCGAAGAGAGCCCGTAAATGAGTGGAAGCTTGTGTATGAGAAAGAGTGAGAGTAAGTGATAAAACGAGGACGAGCAAGTGAGAGGAAGTAGGAGAGAAAAGGAGTGAGTGGAAGTGCAAGAGAGCAGGTGTATGTGTGTTGGTGTGTGCATGAGTGAAAGAGAGCTCGCAAAGGTGAGAGCATACAATCATCAATTAGAGATACCTTTGTAGCTTCTAAGCAATCCAAGTGGACCGATTCCGAGGGATTTGAGCATAATAAAGGCTTGTTTAATCATCTTACGCATGGGCATTAGGGCTTAACAAGAATCCACCAAGAAAAGGAAAACACCAACACACCCTAGAGGAAGAGTTGGACACCAGCAACAAAAGTTCCCAAAATGAAGAGTCTAGTGACTCTCTATCTCTTCATACCAATCAAAGTGGAAAGAATCCAACTATCTCTTCATACCAATCAAAGTGAGAAGCAATATGAAAAGGTTGTTATCAATAGGTTCATCTTCAATATCTGTGGGCTACTCCCCCGCAGCTGTCCTATACACTTGATCTTCCATATAGTATTCTATGCCTGGTTTGATATATATTCCATAACCATACTTCTAAAAGTAGTAGCTGCTGCCATACCCTTCGTATTATTCCTGACTTATTGATTAAAGACCTTAAGGGCTTATGGTTGCAAATAAAAATGAAGTGCAGATCTGAGAGATAAGCCAGAACTTTTGAAGTGAAGAACCAATGGCCAAACCTTCTCTTTTGGTTGTGTTGTAGTTCCTTTCCACCTTCGTGAGTAGCCTACTTGCATAGGTGATGGGCTGGTCTATTCTTTTATGTGCCGATGGTGTGCCAAAACTGCTTCAACTATGTGAAGATTCGCATCTATATGCACATGGAACTCAAGGAACCAGTGAGGAACATTTAGTAGTGGTGCACTAGATAACCTTAGCTTTAGCTCATTGAATGCTTTCTCTCCTTTGGGGCTTCAAGAGAATGGTAAATTATTGCTTGCGAGCCTTGACAATAGTTTGGCTATATGTGAATACATCATAATAAACCTCTTATGATATCCTACATGGCCTAAAAAGCTTTGCACCTCTTTAGGGGTGCGTGAAATGGGCATGGACAAGATGGTTGAAACTTGAAACCTTTGCTGGATCGACATTAATATCTTGGGCAAAGACTATATGACCAGGCCTTTAGTAACCAAAAACTAACACTTAGTAGGACTCAACTTCAAAGATTTCCTTCAGATTTTCAAAATGCTGATGTATGTCATGTGCCATGGTTCTTTCTCCCCTTCTTGAGAATATGGAAAAGTCATCCATAAAAATGAGCAAAAATGTTGTTAGCCATTTACACAGTTTTAAAGACATTGCAGGATTGAATGATGTGGGTGTATTCATGAGGCCGAATGCCATGCATGTGTAGAAATAAGTGCCCCATGGAGTGGAAAAAGCGGTCTTGTCCATATCCTCAGGATGGATGAGGATTTGGTTATAGCCACTAAATCCACTAAGAAGTTGTCCAGGGTATGTCCGGCTACTTCCTCCAAGTCCTTCTCAATAAAAGGTTATGCGAAGCTTATTTAAGGCATTGAAATCAAGGCAAACTCTTATCTTCCCACTATTCGTTTTGGGAACAATAACCATAGAAGAGGGCCATCGAGAGTGTTTTATAGGAGCAATGATACCTACCTCTTCCAGTTTGGTCATCTCTACCTTACTTCCTCTTCATATTTTGGATTGAGTCAGTATGATCTTCTCCATATTGCCAAAGCTCCCTCTACCAACAAGATCTGATGTAGCCCAAGATCTTCAATTAATCCTATCAAATCCTTGTAGGATTAGGCAAAGGTGCTTTTGTAGGTGTAGGAAGTGATGTTACCTTTTGTAATAAGAATGGATAGTGCCACAACCAAGTGGTTAAATGGACTATATGAGGGTTTTCTTTATCTCCTTAGTTCACTTCTCGCACCATTGTCTTGGTCATGGTCTCGCTCGAGAAGCTATCTATGTTTTGCATTGGGGCTGCATTGAGCTTCTGCTCCGTGATATGCTCTTTGGGCCATATGCTTGGAATATCTCAAAATAGAGATCATCTCAAGCTCCTGGTCCATCTACTTGGAATATCTAAAAATGGAGATCATATGAGGCTCCTGGGTCAAATTTAGTGTCCAAAGATGCCTGCCCTCTTCTTCATTGCCTATGCATGCAACCATAAAACTTCCCAATTTGGCTTCATTACCTAGTTTTTCTTGATATAACAGTGTAAACCTTCTCCTCGTGATATTTGGCTACTCAAAGGTGTGTGTACAAAAGTTATCTATGCCACTTGCCTCACATAAGGAGTATGTGCAACTTGAAAGGTTGGCCCAACTTGCCCCACTCAAGGTGTCTATACAAAAAGAGGTAATTAGCTCTTATCGAGCATGATTGGTCCATCCACAAGTATGCACCCATCCTTGGGAGGAGGTGCCGAGTTGGGCCACCAAAGAGGAGACATCCAATCAAGACCACTCCGTGTACTAGGTCAAGTTGGTCCACTGGGTGCCTATGCCCCTTTTGGCTCATAGGGTGTCCCTTGCCGTTGTGGCCTTCCTAGAAAAGTGGGCAGCTTCCCATTTTTTGGTCATCTTTGTTTATTTCTCTACAACCATATGGTATGTTTTCTTCCATATAGAACATCTATAAATTACACTTTCTTACCTATTAGTCTAGTTGAGGGCAGTTGAACACCTCCTAAAAAGTCACTTCCATATATAGAAGGTAGGAAAAGTCAAGCTTCGTCCATTTCTTCATCTATTTTGCCAATTCCCATCATGTAGCACTGTAGGATGTCCATCATCCAATTGAACAAGTTATCCTCATCAAGTGGTAAAGAAGGCATTACCTCAGTGTCCATGGTATATCCAATTGTTTTGCATGATCACACCCTTCTTCTTAATGAATCTGCAACTCGTCATCTGTCTTCGTGGAGATCCTCAACATGTTCCTCCCCCAATCCTTGAAGTTCCCTGATCTTCACCAGCAAAGGTCTTCCCAAGAACACAGGAAAGGAGGTTTTTTAGGATAGTGCAATGACAACAAAATCCAACATGAATTTCCGAACTATACTAGCATAGTGTAGAGCCACACTTACTCACTCTCTCTCCCCAATGGTTGAAGGCTATTTTCCAATGATTGAAGTGTACTTCCAAGTGATTGAAATGTACTTTGTTATCCTGGAAATGATACTTTGCACCTTCAGGTACGATACTTTAGTACTATGTACTATGAGGTAATGGCACTTAGGTACTCCGCTAAAAGAAGCCTCCTCAAAAAGATGTCTGATGTATAAGTTTGATATGTTATTCCTTTCCTCCCTTACATGTAAAACTAAGAGTATAAGTCTCTCCTAGTGCCAAGTGGCATAGATTCCATGTACTTCCCTTCTTGCATGGTGGCATGTACTTTTCTCATAGTCACAGGGGGACACTTCTCGGGGCCCGAGGGATGCCGAGCCACCGTCCCCTCCTTCAAGTATGGAGGGATGCTTCTTGGTTTGCACCCTTGCATATTCAGGATCCCTCTCCATCCTCTTAGCCTTTGGGCCTATCTAGGAGAGTGATTTCAACATCTCCTCTCTTAAGTCCTCTCCTCAAGGCTCAAGAACTTACCCTTTGGAGTTCTAAACCTTCCTCCTCTCTTTCATTTGAAGTGTAGGAGAAGCCGTCTCTTCATCAAGCACATACAACAGAAGGAAGGCCGTTGCAAAATGGTCATGGTGGGAAGAGGGATTCTCCCATATCCGCCGGAGAAGGAGGTGATCCAAGACCATGGACATGCAAATTATGTGGATACAAAAGGACGAGTGGAGCGAACAAGGTGCCTTCCCATCTTCTTCATGAGAGTGGAAATGAAGTAAAGTTTTGTAATGCCATCACTTCGAAGAAAAAGCAAGAGCTTCTTCACAAACTTGTCGTGAGTGGTTCCCATGTGCATGCCTATGGTGCTTCACAAACTCTGGTCGACCCCCCGTCATTCGTGAGAACTTGTACCTCTATTTCCAAGGAGGCATGTTCATCAGCGATGACGGATCGACCTCATCCCCATTCCACACCAAAAGATATGCCATCTGTAAGCTCCACACCATATGGACGCATACATCATCAACAAACCCTTGATGATAAATGGAATCCCAAATTGAAGGAAGAGCTTGACATTGTAGTGACAAGGTTTTTCTATCATGACCACGTACCTTTCAATGCAGCCCAATAAGTAATCACAATTCATATAGCATAACTGAATTTTCAATCTACCTTACAATTTGTCTAATGTAAATTGCTTTTTGTTCATAGATCATCGTACTTCAAGGAGATGATGAAAAGATAGGGGAATATGGACCACAATATGTTTCTCCCTCTTCCGAGAGTTTACACACAACTCTACTAGAGAAGGAGAAGAAACTTGTGGAAGTCGCATGTGAGGACATTCGAAGGTCATGGGAAAGAAATGGGGTGTCCTTGTTCGTGGATGGATGGAGTGACACACAACAAAGATTTATCCATGAAGTTGTCGCTTACTCTCAAGGTGAGATGTAGATCATATCATCCCATGATGCATCTGAAACAAGAAAATCAACTCATGTGCTTGCTTTTGAGTGGGCAAGTGCCATAGAAATAGTGCGTCCAGCAAATGTTGTGGTCGTAGTAGAATCATTGAAAACTTGTATCCTCATATCAGTGTTTGTTTTTGCATGAATCATCTCCTAAATAATATTCTCAAAGACATTGGCACGATGGAACGGCTTTTTCCATCAATCAATGAGGCAAATGCATTAGTGAGCTTGATCAACAATGATACAACTTACAAGTGTGCAGAATGAGTCCAGCAAGAGATTTTCTCTTGTTTTACTCAAGTATGCGGAAGCACGATTTGCATACAACTTCATCCTGCTACATCGTGTTGTGAAGTGTAGTGGTGTTATAAGAGGCCTTCAATTGAGTGACGAATTTGAAGCAATGCCACAGGCTTCCACTCCAACCGGAAGAGAATTTAGAAAACTAGCCAATAATGAAGCATGGTAGGAGAATATTAGCCGCATAGTGGATATCATGCAACCACTTGTGCACTTACTAAGAGTGGTGGATTCTATGGAACCATGCATTGGCAAAGTATATGAAGATATGGATTGAACCATTGAGTCCTTGAAGAATCTAGTGCAAGAGGATGATAAGTACGAAGAAATTTCATCAATATGTATTCGACGATGGAATGCTTAGTGCTTCCCACTCCATGCAGCACCATTCATGGTGGATCCTGAATTCCAAGATAAGAAGTAATATCCTGATCTAGATGTGGCAAATGGATGAAGAATGATATTGGAGAGACTTGTCCAAGATAATGTATCTAGGAGGCTTATTAGGGATCTGCTATCAAAGTATAGAACTATGAAAAACGCTTCATTTTCATGTGCACATGCAGAGGAAGACAGGTTACATGTCGGCACTCCTCATTGGTGGGAAAATTTTGGTTCTAATGATCCAGAGTTGCAACAATTGGCTATACGCATATTAGCCAAGCATGCACAACAAGTTGCCTTGAGCAACTATAGAGTGTATATGGACATGTAGTTTCTAAGACGAGTCAAAGCATGGCTTGAGATCCTTTTACAGAATGAGAAATGGGGGACAACAAATTGCAAAGTGAAGAACATGCGGAAGAAACACATGATGCTGAATACTTTGAGCATGTGGAGATTCAAAATGCACCATGGGCTACTACCTCCACTAGTGTAGCACCAACTCCCCACTTGGATTCTCCCTCATACTTGAGTTAGCCATTATCTATGCCATTTGGGTCATGGCTGTACATTTTGGTTTTAATCATGATATGTATGTTTTTTGATATTTAGTGATAATCAAAATGATACAATGATTGATCATTGTTCATCCTACATCGATGTAATCCTTTCTTATGAAAACATGGTAATATAGATATGCTTTAGCCTTTGGCCCTTAAATATTGAGTATGATGTATGATCATTGATGTGGTTGTTCAAACTTCAAAGTTGTCTTTCATATGAGTGCGAATTTGATTAATGATAACTTATAGGTCATTGTTCAATGTTTCTATGTAGTGCAACGGGTCAAGACACAGTGCACACCACATGTTTTCATATAATTCACTCAAAAAAGCCTTGTTTCTAATATTTTCTTAGCATAATAATAATGAATGACCTTTATTTACAATGGGCCTCAAAATCAGCATATTTTGAGTGTCGTTCGGGATTGACGTCCCTAGGATGGTCTAGGTCCCATCCACGACCTCGTGACATCACCGTTCCCGAGACACGTCATCGTCCCCTAGTTACTATGAAATCTTTTCTTCCTCTTCTTCTTCTCTTTCCACGTGGACCCCTCTCTCTCTCTAGAGTATCTCCTTCCCCCGTAGGTGCACACCTCCCCAAGGGCATATCCGAGGCCATCTCCAAAGGCACTCATGGAAAATAACCCCCCCCCCCCCCCCCTCTCTCTCTCTCTCTCTCCCCCCCCCCCCCCCCCCCAAATAGGATGTTAGTTCCCCACTTTCTTTTCCTCGGTTCCGTGTAATTAGAATCCCAGAGTTCGTTCTCTCCAATATGTCATGATGGAAGGACAAGGTGAGCCTAACGGTGACTTCAATGAGCTCATTGTCCTCCTCTATATAAGGACAAACGGGGTCTCTCTCCACAAGGGGTTATCATCTCTACAATCGACGATCATCTACCATTGTGAGTTTCTATTAGAGTTTTAGAGTTGTATTGCACACCCTTGTACTTCGAAAGATGCAAGGAGTCTTTGTGAGAAGCATGATGATAAGATAAAAAAAGGTTGAGGATGATCCCTTGAGTGAACCTCCATATCCTTCTTTAAGAGGACTTAACATATGAAAGTTGAATGTCTAACCTCTGGTGTCTACATGCCGTAATCAAAGATGGTGTGATCATGGTATGTACAATGAGTATGCTATTGAATATGCTTTGTAATGCTCCTATTTTACAAACTCTTTAGAGAGCTTAACCTTTGGGTTGTTCTTCCATGGCAGTTCTTCTCCCTGTAAGTCTCAATTTCATTGCTCTCAGTGGAATGTTGTATTCCAGCTAGCCTAAGAGAGATCTTCTTTGCTCCAACCCTAATGGAGACTCCCGGGTACTAGAGTGGTACCCTTGACCTTTCCTTTCTTTTTGTCCCTTGGGTTTCTTTCGTTGCATTGACACTTTTAGCCTCTTCATTTGCCTTTTAATAGGTCTCTTGGATGCCATAGATTCCATTAGAGTGATTTCTTTTGTTTTCTTGTCCTGTTGACTTTCATCCACGTCAAGTGCAAAACATTCACAAGTCTGCAATTCAGTCAATCACTGCAAAAAGTCTATCATTTTGGAGTTTGTAATTAGATCTATTGCTTCTTCTTGGAAGGCAGGATCACTTGCTTTTATGTATCATTGGGAAGGATCCACATTACCTTGGATGTCATGGGAGGTATCTGCAGGTAGAAATGATCCAATATGAGAGGTGTCCACTTGGGCATGGGTGCCTTTTGTACATTGGGTCTCTCAAAGAGCATTGGCAGTGCTAGTCGCCCAGGTAGGGAAAAGGGAGGTGCCACTTGCAGAGTGAGGTGCCTTGGAAGTTATATGTGAGGTGCCCATTGTCTCGTCTGCTCATCCTTCCAGCTGTAGCTACTTCATGGCTATGTCAAGAGCAGCCACCCACATGATATCACTTCCCGAACTGCCTTGTTGTGCCTTAACCATGGCCTTCTTATCAAGAGGAGAAAGCTTCCCTCGACTCTTGGAACCACGATGACCACAAAATCCAATACAAAAATAATGCTTTCCAATCCTAGTTGTACACCCTCTACTATTCCCAAAAGGGGTAACTTTGCTCTTATATGATAATGTGATAGTAAAACAAGCAGGTTTGGTAGGCTTTAGATTCATCATAGACATGGTATGGTCGAGCATAAGATTGATTGTTCAGCCCCCATCTACGATGACACCAAGCAAAGGAGTGTCCTTCATACTTACAATCAACGTAGGGATTTTATGGTCTGTTAGGGGTGCCAAATTGGCCATATAGCTGGTTGACATGGATACATAGTGAGAGGCATGCCTTCCATGATTGGGAAAGGTGGGGCCCATATCGTTCATGGTAGAACGGGCTCTACTTCTAAACCTAGGGCTCGATGCCAGCAGATTGTACAAGGACACTTGTTGGAATGACTTTTGGACAATGTCCATAGCAAAGAGGGAGTGCTCATCTACATCCAAGAGCCCCATCCCAGCCGGCATGCCAAATTTCACCTGGAGGCAGTGAATTAGTATATGCATTACAAGGAGTACAATTTGCACCTTGCTTTTGGAGCACGCAAGCCACTTGAATAGGACATTCAAAGAGACTCAACAAGGGGAGCTCAATGTCCAACTCCACTTGATGATTAGACTAAAATAAGAGATAATGGACCTCAAGCAAGATGTACAAGAGACACTTACGAGGAGGAGGAGGAACACAACTAAGAAAGATAACTAGGAGAGGAACACACTAGAGACACCTTAGATTAAAGAGAATATATAAACCTCTTAGCAAGGTGTACAATATGAACTCCTTGCTACCACCAACCCAAGGTAACCCTCTAGGCCGGAGCCTTTGGAAAGGACATCCTTGCTATGTAGGAGGATCCTTCCACAACTCATAAAGAAGTACAATGCTAAACAATTACACACTTGGAATACATGAGCATGAACTTTGAAGTGTGTGGTGCCACTAGTCTACAAGTAGCTTATTCTATCCACAAGTAGGCTGCCATGTTGGATGATCATTAGATAGGTGATTCACTATTATGGTCAATTGGCTCACTTGCACCTCCACTCCCATGTGTAATTGTGTGTCTACTCGATGAATTGTCCCCCATCTGCATCCCTCCATGTGTGGCATCATTTTACCTCTACCTGATGTGGCTCCTTGAAACTATCATTGAAATCTTCCACATTAAGCAGTGGTGACCCATTACAATTCCACATGCCTATCTTCTGTTTGGTCCCATAGTCTCACACCATCATGTAGGGTAGTGCTTGGACAAAAATTCCTTCCCTAAGAAGGGTTATCTTCCCCTATGGTGTATGATTAAGGAAGGGAATTTGTGTTGAAGTCAAGATGGGGAGCTCGCTGCAACAAGAGGGTTTAAGGAGGGGACCCCCTTGGGAAGCTTGTCCCGTTGCCATTCTTTCCCTCTTGAAAAATGCCTTTTCTTGTTGGATCCCCCCATCTAACTACCTTTCGACCCAAACAATCGCTTTTTGACTTAACCTCCACTCTTCACTCTACCTTTTATCTGGTCCCAATTTACCTCCTTTGCACTACTTGTCAAATGGAACAGGTTAACTCCAAACCGGGTAACTATGTTAAGCTCCAACAAGAATTGTCTTCACAAACCTCATACATCCACACCCAAGAAGGTCAAACAGGTTAACTCCAAACCGGGTAACTATGTTAAGCTCGAGCAAGAATTGTCTTCACAATCCTCATACATCCACACCCAAGTAGGTCAATCAGATTCGTACCCAAGTCAACTTAATACTTCAGTAGTCTACTTCCAACAAAGAAGTCAATATCACCTTTGGTCAACTTATAATGGATTCGGTGAAGTTTGCTTTCAGCTCAAAAACAATCAGGTTAATTTCAATACTCCTCACTAGCCAACTCCATACCTTTGTCCTATAGATCGACTCCTTCAATGGGTGCTGGTTGACTTATAACTTCATTTAGTTGACCCTTTCCCATAGCAAGTGGTTGACTTACTTCTTTACCAGGTGTTCCTAACTTACGCTCTTCATTGATCAACTCCATACCTTAATCCCAAAGGTCGATTTCTACAATGGCTGTTGATCAACTTACAGCTCTAGTTGCCAACATGTTCCACATCTAAGACTGGCACAAAAGATGATAACAAAAACACAATTGCACTCCAAGTTGCCCCAAGGCCAGCCGTGAGTAGACCAAAGCTAACCTTAAGTTGGCAAAGGGTCACCATTAGATCCACCAAGCTGATCAGAAAGATTGTCCAAATTCCTAGGCATAGTCAAAACCACGACCCTAATCTAGAACAATGCTTTAATGGTAGGCCGTTGCAGTGGACCACCATCCACACTCAAACATGAAGAGTATAGACAAAGCCTACCCTGAGGCTAGAGAAGATATCTAGCACATGTAGTGTCGAGATCCTCTTCCCCCATCAGAAACCTCTATCATGGTGAAGAAGACTTGAAGATTACTTTTATATAGGTATCTCTATATGATCTCCTACAATTTGAAAACAAGTTTTGGCTGAAGCCAAGAATTGAGCATTGTTTATCTCCATTTGATGAATCTAGTAGTAGGCACATCCTAGAAAACCTTCATCTTGAAAAGAAAACTAGTTCAAGAACATGTATGATAGCTTCTTCTTCCCTTATTGATTACAGCCTACAGGAGAACATATGTGGGAAGGTAAATGTAAGCAAACCCCAAATTCAGTCCAGACAGAGCGCAACTATAAGCTCATGGAACTCAATCACAAGTCTACATATCCTTCAGCTCCATTATGCATAGTATTTACTAAATACCAAAACTTCCCCATTATGATGGGTATAGAACTATGAATACATGCTCTCTCTCTCTCTCTCTCTCTCTCTCTCTCTCTCTCTCTCTCTCTCTCTCTCTCTCTCTCTCTCTCTCTCTCTCTCTCTCTCACACACACACACACACACACACACACACACACACCCGACGAGCATAAACTCATATGAAGCTCTCTAGATGGAGTTTTTATCACTTCTGGAAGTGATAGGCAAATTCAACCAAAGCCTTTTATGGAGTGATAGTTGACAACAACTGAGGAATCAATCTAATCCTTGCAGCTCTGTCACACCGAAATCACTCCCTTCACTAGATCCTAGCTAATCAGGGTAGAGTGCAAAAGATTGACACCAGGTAACAAGTGCATTGTACGTATCTAAGGATACATTCACTCTTGGTTTACATTCCCTTTCTCTTGTTATTTGTTCCTACTCTCCTCCCAATCTTGTCCATTCTTTGCAAATCTCTACTCTTGAGTCTTAATTATTTTTCCAAGCTGAAGAGGTTGTGACATGGCCTTCCTAATGAAATTTATCATTGCACGAGTACATCACTTCCTACAATGCATGTTCTCACTTGTTTGGAAGGTTTAGGGTTGCTTTCTTATTGTTCATGGGAGATCGTGCTCATATCATTTTTCCTAGTAGATTGACTTCGTTTTTGGGTGAGGCACATACCAACAAGCTTAATTATCTAGCGTGAAGTCCATGTGGGTAGTGCATGCATGAATCTATACTACCCAAAATTCCTTTAACATTTCAGCCGATGAATGTACCAAACAGATTTAGCTTAATTTCCATAAGGACTATTCAACCTGAAGATCATAACATAACAGATCTGATAGAATGGTTTCATGTCATAATAGCATTCATGATTCTCAATTCATAATGGTATTTCTATTCGAAGAAAGAAATCTCAAGAGAAGCTTTTAATTAGCCATAGTTAGAACCTGTAGAACCCAATCAAGATAAATAAATAAAAGGCGTATGCAACCATCACACAATGAAAGAAAGTGACATAGACATAACATTCAATATGCCAAAAATAGGATCTAGCAGAGAATTAAACGAACATACTCAAACAATCATCACTACTACAGCATTAAAGAATGACTTAATAATTTGTCTAGTAAAGGAACTTACCACAGAGACATAAACATCTGTAGATTCTGAAGGAGGATTCAATGATTGGTGATACAGTCGGATTGCCACATTAGCAAATGCAAATGCTTTTGGAATAGAAATAGTAATCTGCAATGTTGGTTCATTTAAAACTCTCAAACGAGGATTTTTCATATGATTGACCCAAAGATAAACTTTCCAGTCCCCATTGATGGCGAAAAATGAGCTTTCGTTTGTTTGCTTGTAAACTTCATATGATTTCTGCAGGAACCCAAGAAATGATTCATTCATACCGTTTTCCAATGAATATTGAAATATAATGCTTAAAATGGAAAAAACATGGGTTAAGTCAAGTTTTAGAGGTTAATTATCTTGATCCCTTACAGTGCCAGAAACTATAATGTAGAATGGTACACTCCTATAGTTTGTGGCTATCCTCTTGGAATGTTGGGATGCTTGTCATAACTGTCTAATCAAATGGGTGATACAGACCATGTTGGGTGCTCGACCCTTCGAAGTTTGTAAAAGGACATACAACGCATATGAAAAAACTAGATGGCTTGCTACTTTTGTTCATTGATTATTATCACCAATCCATGCCATCATGAAACGAATTTTATATTCCTTAATAGTTTTTAGAGCACTTTTAAGAGTTCATGTTTGTAAATAGAAACTTTCACTTCGAGATTGGCAAGTGCAAATATAGCATGTAAACAACATATAAGGTCATGCAGTGGTGTGCCTTTAAGTTTTTCATGTATAATCAAACCCTATAAGAAGTTTAAATCCAACGATCACACAAGCCATGTAGGTTGCTGAGTGTGAGTCCAATTACTAGCAAATGTAGACCTGGGAGCAAGTTTGCATGCAATGAAGGAAGATTACAATCATTCAAGAGATGTGTATGACATTGGAAGGTGAATTCTTGACTTTATTCTCAACATATTTGTTTACTCAAGTATGTAATCCTAGTTTGTTTGCTTTTAAATGACTAAAGGACTCTTGCAACGGTTCCATTGCTGTTGCTGGGCCATTGTGTCAAATGAATTGGCAAGGGTAAGACCAGTATGTTAACAAGGGTAAGACCAACGTGACATCACAAGACACTAAATTTTGGGAAGATGTGGAACCTTAGTGTGTCCTAATTGTGGGTTACCAAAATGGTACACGATTGTGGGGTTTACATGCACATCTAGGAGCGATCATCCTATGCTTTATGAGGATGTTTCATTCATCAATATCTCAGATTGGAAGTATCATTGTGTCATCGTGTCTAGAAGTAAAAATAGCAAAAATGTAAAATTCATGCAGCTAGTTATAGTAATCCAAGATATGGCAGAGAGACCTGCAGAGGCTGAATCCCGTAGGAGAGCAGGTGCTTGTTTTTTCTTTTCTTTTTTTTTTTTGCCTTTCTTTTTTGGTTTTGGTGGGGGGGGAGGGAACTCCTCCCATACTCAACTCCTCTGAGCCATAACCTCTCTTAAAGTTAACAATCTGTTGGACATGCTCAATTTCTTCAGTCACATAACTTCACAGATTCATTTTTCACCTTTCCCTTCATCTTCGTCCTGCCCTGCATCCGTCAATCTTTTGTTTCAGCTGATAGAAGATTGCTTGCACTTGTAAACACAGAATACTTTCCTTTACGGACTGCAGCTCTGCCTATTTTTTTACCTGCATCTCTCTTCCCTTACTTCTGCGTAAGGGTTTTGGCCTACTGTATGTTTTTACGTGGCTGGCTTTTCTTGAAAATTCTGCAGCAGCTATGTTCCCACACTTTCACCGTCTCTGTCTGTTACACTTTAATGAGCACATACATACATTATTTCCAATTTCAGGATTACACTTTTTACTCAGATCTCTTATTACATCCTTCAGCCTTTACCTTGGATATATTACCCTCTGTTTTTGCTGCATAACTTAATTTCTTTCATGTTTTCTACTTTATTTTAGGGATACAATTACTAATACAGTAGATAAAAATCTCACTTCACCAGTTGCATGTGTTTTCGTAACTTCTTGCCGTTTTCCTTGTTACGATAAATGGAGGCTTCGACTTTTTCACTCTTGCTTCATCATCTTTGATTCATGTAAATATGGATTTGAATGTTGTTCAAAACTCATCTTCTCATGGTCACCTGCATGCTTTCACTTGTCAACCTCAAGATCGAATTATCTCTTCGATCAGGGACATCCTGAAGAATGGACTAAATTATAACCTGAATGTATCTACTGAGGTTAAAGTTTCTGTAGAACCTGATAAGTTCACTGAGAAGGTATTCTCTTTTCATCAAAGGGGAGTGGTTCTATATATTCCTGGCAAATGAAGGTTAGTGGCAGATATTGCCCAACAACTGGATGAATGTTTTCATCATGACACTGTTCAAAAGCCATATTTCTCAGGACAGGATCTTTATGAGGTTATATTCAAGAATCAAAAGGATAAGGACTTCATTACATGTCAATGCGCACTTCCATTATTTGGCAGCTTAGCATATGTTTATCCTTGGAGACTAATATGTTATATCTGCAAAGAATTCCTTCAATCAAGACCAATTTGGGTGGATTGAACGGATCTTCCTCCTTTTTATGGGACCATGTGGCCGACATGGTTATGCCCTTGGCGAAGTGTTATACATACTGCCATCATAGGCTCATAATAGACATAGGGCCTGTGTAATGTGGGATGTACAAAAAGCTCTTCTAGCATCAATGACCATTGCTCTTGAGGACGTCAGTGACATTAGTTCACCTAAAATGGGGCAATCTTACAAGATCGTATTTCCATTGTGGAAAACATGGACACTTTTCTAGATCAGGCCCTACTCTTCATGGTGATGACCTCAATTTGGTGCCAACCTATCCTTGGGTTGCTGTCCAGGTCCCTAGAGAACAAGATTTTGGTCATCCATGCCAACCTTCTAATTCCAATGTTCAAAAGCGATCTCCCATTCAACGGAAACAGTCGGATTCAAGGTTTATCCACAAAGGTAAAGATATTTTGAAAACACCTTGTAGATTAGTTGTATGTTGGTTGTCCTTTCAATAGTGCAGTATGCACGTTTTCTAGATATTGGATAACTAGAAACACAACACACAACTAACTTACTTTTGAGACAAGATACTTAGATTCCAGAGTCTTATACACACTTAGACAAGAGACATGAAATGCAGTCATATATAGAACAAGAGTGCCTTTCCTCCGACAATGAGTAGACAATATACAACTTAAAAAGCTCAGTTGAGCATACAAGAACTCTTCTAGCCACCCAAAAAATCAACCATTCCACAAGCACCCACTAGTAGGGACTTCCTTGTTGGATTCGGAAGTAGTCTGCTTCCAAGATCAGCAAAGTGTACAACAAGTGCATAACGAGAGTATGAGAGCTCTTCAATGTACTTGTGCTTGGGTAGACACTTCTTACATATCTTTTGGCTTGAACTCAGAAGCTAGATAACTGAGAAGCTTCCTGTCCAGCCTGAGCTGCTTTGGTAAGGAGATGGGTCGTGGCCTGAACGTAAGCAGTTACATTGGTAGTGCTAGTGATGGTCCAGTGGTGGTCCTGGGCAGGATCCACTACTCAGAGAGGATGCCCAAGCAATTACGACTCCGGCCTCGTTGGTACTGTCCCAATATGGATAGTGATCCAATCTGGGTGGTGGTCCGAGTCTGGGTGGTATTAAAAGTTTGTGTGGTGGCTGAAGCTTAGAGCAATAGTCGCCCAAAAGCTGGTGGTCCACCGAGATGCATTCAGCATACCACTTGCCTTGACTACAGCCTGCTTTTACTTTTATTGGTAGCTTGCTTAAAAGGTGGAAGGAATCTCGTGATTGAAGGGAGCCAAATTTCATGATTTTATTTAGAATTCTAATTCAAATGGATCCTAAGAATTAGGCCTACCTTTTAGGTGGAATACCCAACCACTCTCAAATTGAAATTGCCTCAAGACCTCCTTAGACAATGCATATGCCTTGTCAATGGGGTGCTCTAAAAGGCTTCCCTTTTCTCTCATTCTTTCCTTTGATGCTTGCTCCCTTCCTTTGTTGGGTCTTGTCCTTTCCGTGACTTCAATATCTTCCTTTTCAATTATTACATTTTTCCCCTTTCATAAGTTGGACCGACTGATTCTGATGTCTCCTTCATTGCATCCTTCATTGCTTCCTTCTGTTTTTGTGCGCATGTCATTACTCCCGGAAGTTCTTCGATTTGAACCACTCGAGCACTTGGGGACTCTGTGTTGTTCTCACTCATAGTCACCTTGATCATGTGCAAGGGATAGGAGTTCCCTTGTGCGGTTGTCAATGGGACTAATTCTAGATAGTCCTTAGTATAATGATCCCTGGTTTCCAAACAATTTTTACATGGGAGAGCATCCTCAAGTAGGGAACACTTACTCTGGAAATGGCCATATTCCCTGCAATGGAAGCACATTATGGGCCTAGGAGGGTGGTTTTGACGAGGTCTTCCTTCTAGTCTCTATTGTCCTTGATTGGTGTAAAAGGTAGTAACTACGGGTGCACCTTTGGATGGTTGTCCTAACAGAGAAGATTGAGTTGCACTTACCCATACTTACCCATTGAGCAGCTGATAGTGGTTATCCTCATACTATGTTTTGGTTTCCTAGACCCTTCAAAAATGGAAGTCCTATGTTTCGTGGCCTCCCTTCCCACAAAACTTGAAGCTCGGTCGTTTTGGGCACTCCTGGGAGGTGTGCCCTTGATTAGCACAAAGGGAGCACCAAAGTCCACTTCTTACTTCCTTGAATGTTCGTAGATCTTCCTCCTCTTGGTGTATTTGTGTGAGGTTATCTGATGTGCTCTTGTCTTCTTCCCAATTCTTTTAAAGTTTTAGAGCTTCCAATTCTTTTCGCAATTCTGACACACCATCTTTGTTTGAGGAAGAATTCTTAACTTGTTAAGTTCCGAAATGAACTCTTGCTCCTTCAATCCTCGTGGTTGCTGCCTTGAATTCTCTTAAGGTGGCATCTAGTGGTAAAAGCTCTCTTAGTTTTTTGTTAGGTGGACTTCAGCAAAGCTTTTTCCACCCACCTTTTAATCATGAAATCCCATGGTGGCAGGTGCATTAGGAAGTCTTGCCACAAGTGATCTTACCCTAGTCATCAATTTCGAAAAAGTATTCTCTTGCATGTAATATTAAATTCTCGAACTCATCTAGCGTCCCTTCTGTCGAGTTAGTTGGCCTGAACATCTCCGTGAATTCGGCTTTTGATGACTCCCATGTCCAAAAGTGATCGTCGGCGTACTCGCTAAACCACTTGTCTGTTAAACCTTCCAATGAGGATGGAAACAGAGGAACACGTCTTGTCTTTGTTGTAGGCCCCTACTCTTGCGTGTTGAGAGAAACTTGCTCACTTGGTCTTCAGGATCTTCATTGGCACCACCGTGGAATGAGGAGAATCTCATGTTGATTCTAGATAATAAGGTAGAAAGTTCCTCAGCCATGTTGAGGGGAGAAAATTCTAGAAGAGCAACAACAACCTTTCTTGGGGAGATCTCTTGGGTTTTAAGTTCATCTTCTAATCTTGAAACTATTTCCAACCTCTCGGAGGTGGATAAGCTTCTAACTCGTGTTGAATAGGGATCTTTCTTCCTGTTATGATAGCTCTTAACGGGTGTCTTCATAGGACTCAATTGGTTCTCCTTAAGCGCTCTAGTGTGGGTCATGGACCATCTTGGGGAGGCTTTACCTCAAGGATCGTGAGGGCTATCTATCTGATTATAGTCTCCCAATCAGAGGAGGATGATAAGAGTTCAGGCTATCGTAGTCGCCTTTGCCCAGCTTCTGCTTCTGGTCTCCCTCTTTTGGGAAGAAGAAAGTAGCTCAACTACAGTCGTCTAAAAAATTTTTGAAATGCCCAACTTTGGGAAGTAGAAGGTAGCTAAAACTAGAGTCTCCTAAAACACTTTTAGATACCCAACTTGTTTGGTCTCCCAAAATGGCTACCCTATGTAAGCAATCTCCCAAAGTGGCCACTAGTGTAAGGGATCTCTAGAAGCCATGTCCCACCAGGCATGCCAAAATTTCACCTATGGACAGTGAGATTATGTGTGGGTGAAGGGAATGCAATTGCACTACTCTTTGAGTATGAACTTCAATCAAACTTAGCTCCACAATTGAAAATCAGACCTAGCTCCACAATTGAGAATAAAGATTCAAGAAGGACATCCAGGAACAAATAGCACCGACAATCCTATTACTGAAGAATTACACACCTTACTCTTCCTTATTGTTAGCTCCCTGAGTTGTTGTTTTTTTGTACTAATGGGTGGCCATTTTACAGTATGTGGTTGATTTAGGTATGTTACAAGTTTGGTTGGATCCATACAAAAGAGCCAAGTTGTGCATGATATAGGTGTCTCGGATGGCAAGGTTGAAGCCATAATTTTACTACGATTGTTAAGGCTAAGTCTCATTTTAAGTGCTGCTATTTTTGTTCTTTGGCGTCAATTGTCCTTGGTTGGCTTGCTTCCATGATTTCCTGTCATTTTGTTGGGGGCATTTGTTTGTAGTTGATGGAGCTAAGTGGTTCCTTGTAACCCTTGTTCAGTTGTGGTTGGAAAGTGGTTGATCTCGGAGCTAAGTGACCTCTCAAAAACTGCAATTGTCGTGCTTTGAGCAAATATTGAACTGCCAGGAAAATTAAGGAGGGTTCAATAGGCGGAAGTCTGCTGCTGTCTCGCTATGGAAATGGGGGATGGCCATTACTTTTGGCACGAGCATGGGCAGCAAGGGCCTTCTTCCGGATATTTTCGGAGGGGCTGGAACGTTGGGGACTTCTCTCTGTTTTTCGAGGTGTGCAGACACCAAGAGGAGTCTTCTTCCGTATGCAGAAAGGGGGAGGGGGGGATTTCGAAGACTAGAGGGGGGTGGTCTTGCTCTGTGGGAGGGGGCGTTCAGTATTGGAGGGAAGCAAAAAGGTGGGGACACAGAGAATCAAGGGGAGGAGGGCAGGTAACGAGGAGTTTTTTGGGAAGTGGCTCTCCTTCGCTTCGGTTAAGGAGGGAACAGCAGGCCTTCTAGTTCTTCTTTTTCTCCTTCCATGTGCAGGTGTCGGGTGGAAGCGCAACTCAATTTGTTTGTGTGCGCTTTTGTGCAGGTTAGCCAGAAAAACGTGGGTGACTAGGCCTGCTCGTTGGCTAAAAAGGAGGAAGGATTTAGAGAAGGCGCTTCTTGGTGAGTTTTTGGGGACTATACATACCATCAGGGACCTCGGGGGTTATAGACAGAGGTGTGCACAGCCCCTTGGAAGTTTGGAACAACGATCACATCAAGACCATCTCCATCGTGACAAAAGCGAAAGGGAGTTGCTGAAAGCAAGCTTTATAGCTGGCTATAAACGAGTGAGGAAAGAATCCTTATATGCTCTCAGATGACCGCAAGAGTTCAGAGCAAGGTCTTTCCAATGGACATCTACTCTTTGCGATGGCATGTAGATATGACCAGAAAAAGGATGACACACATTGGGCACTGCTTGGTTTGATCGTCAATGTCACTACCTCACAGTTTTGCCAAAGTCCGTGCAGAAAACAAGGCCAAGGGAAGATTATCTAATGGGAAATATGCACTGTTGTGACTAGACTGAACAACAAATGGTCCGGTTGCTATACACCAGGAAAGTTCTCTTGCAGTCTATTGATTTTGCTAATGAAATTATCGATCTTCGTGCATATGATTTCTCTGTTTTGGATACTTGGGACTTTTAGAACAAATGTTTTAGTTGAAGCTATGTTGGGAGCGCATAGTAGAGTCACTTTTGTTTTAAAAGGGGAGCAAGAAAAACGTTGATGTGATTGTTTGCTCAATACAAATCCGCTGGTCATTTGACATGAAGTTTGTGTGTTTATGCTGTGGATGTCTCATGTCGCACTGATATCCTTAAAGGAAACACTTCTATGTGATTATGAATTAATCGTTTCCACTAATAATGCCTCTTTAAACCTTCCATCTCTGTCACAAGAAGCGTGAATTGAACCCTCTGTAGCTTAATGCTTTGAAGGAGTTATCTGTATGATGGACGCAATGTGACTGAGTCAGTTCATTTGTGGCATATGTTGGAGGCAACTTTTCATCGGCTAATAGCGTAGAGAGAGGGAATATTCAAGGGAGCATGCATAGGCAATCAGGAGCTCTCAAATCGATATGTGCCGTGATGCTTCTCCTTTTATCATCTTTGTATATGTGCAACATATTGACCATGATACCTAAGCATGGAGCTCCTCGATGATTGGAGAATGAACGCAAAAAGTGGAATGCATCATATGTAAGATACTATGTTCGTTGTTTTAAGATTTCATTGAGTACATATTGAGCTCTCCCTTGGAAACCGAAACTACGTATTGCAATATGAGTTAAAGTAGAACTAACTAGGGTGTGTTGCTTGTATAAAAGGTGGATTAGAGAGAAAGGTCTAAGAGAATAAGTGTAGGTGCTGAAGAGTGTGTACACAAGGGGACTAGTGTATATGTGGATGTGGTGTGTGTGAATCTTTGAGAAGGAGGGCAGGTGTACACGAGTGAACGGGGGTGGAGGGTGAGTGTTTGAGTGTGTTTGAATGTGGGTGCATGTTTGTATGGGTATGGGAGCATGCGGGCATATGTGTGAGCTTGGGAAGAGGAGCGAGGAGGAAGGTAAGTGGGTGTGAGTGTATGAGAGTGTGGAAGTAAGAGAGTGAATGAGCGTATGTGAAAAAGAGTGTGTGAATGCATGAGAGTGTGTGAAAGCATATGTATGCGTACGAGTGAGAGAGAGAGGAAGAGAGTGTAATGAACTACTATGTGAGTAGCTCTGTGTGTGAGGGCTAAGTGTATGAGCGCATGTGTGAGTATTTGGGTGAAAGAGGGAAAAGAGTAGGGTGCGCATGAGTGAACGAGAGCTCGGAAAAGTGAGAGCATACGATCATTAATTAGAGATACTTTTGTAGCTCCAAGTAATCCAAGTGGACTGATTCCGAAGGGTTTGAGCAGAATAAGGGCTTGTATAATCATATTTCGCATGTGATTTCAGGGCTCTCAATAAGGTAATAATCCCTGATGGCTCCCTACTCCTTTTTCTGAACAAGTAGTAGATGTAGTTAGACACTCTCTCTACAACTTTATGGACGGTTTCGGTGGGTACAATCAAGCACCAATTCATCCTGCACATCAATCCAAAATAGCCTTTGTCACTCCATGGGGTAATTTTTAAGAATTTTTATGGATGATTTTTCCACTTTCTTAGGTGCAAGATGTTCCTTTTCTATTGAATATTTTAGAGAACACCTCTCTCAATTGCGAGAAGTGTTCGAGCTACGCATGGAAGCGAGACTAAAGCTAAACCCAAACAAATGTCAATTTTTAGTCACTGAAGGTACACTTCTTAGGCATGTGCTTTCTTCAAAAGGTATGGCTCCCAATCTCGATAAGGTACTTGCCATTATGCGAATGCCACGTCCTATTAATGCAAAACAAGTACAAAGCTTCCTAGGTCACATTGGATATAAAAGGAAGCTCATCAAAATGTATGCAAATATAGCAAGGCCACTGTCTAGACTAACAAGAAAATTAGTCCGATTTACATGGTCTCAAGAAGAGGAATTAGTTTTTGAACTTCTCAAAAAGAAACTGGCGAGCGCTCCCATTCTTATAGTTCGAGATTGGGATATACCTTTTCATGTGCATGTGGATGCAAGTTCCACTGTTGTAGACACAATTCTTGCACGGCCAAGCAAGGAACATAAATTAGATAGGCCAATTCATTATGCAAGTAGGATTCTTACCAAGGCTGAACGCAACTACAGCACGACAAAAAGGGAAGCATTGGCTATTGTGTTTGCTCTAAAAAAGTTTAGACACTACCTCTTGGGTGTTCACTTTGTGGTTATTACAGACCATCAAGCAATCAAATACTTCATCAATAAGACTAACTTTGTAGGTCGCATATGGAGATGGTTACTACTTTTCCAAGAATTTGACTTTGAGGTAATGCAGAGACCGGGCAATCAGCATGTCATGGCATATCATCTATCTAGGATAGGAGTAAGTGATGAAGACAAGGGAGTGGATGATGATCTCCAAGACCATCATCTCTTCCAGGTAAGCACTTATCCATCGTGGTACAGTGAAATGGTCCACTTGTTATCTACTGGTACTCGCTCTATACAAATGATAGCATCAGAGAGAAAAGGAGACTCTTGATTAGAAGTAGACGCTTCACTCTAATTGGCAGGCACCTCTTCAAAATTGGAGCCGATAGAATCAAAAGAAGATGTGTATATCCTAAACAAGTTGAGGGCATCCTAGAGTCTATCCACAATGGGCCATCTTCATGTCATTATCCGAGACACATCACTTCCCATAGAGTACAATAGAGTGGACTTTGGTGGCCCTACCTTTTTAGGGATGCATGTAGCATGGTCAAATTATGTGGCACTTGCCAAAGATGTGGTCCTAAACCATCTAGGCTGAACAATAGACCTCTGACTATTTCTACAACATGGTAACCCTTTGGAAGATCGGGGCTAGACTTTGTAGGCCCCATATATCCCATGGCTTATCCATCGAAGGTTAAATACTTATTGGTGGCAAATTTCTTCTATAGACTGCACCTCTAACACAGTGGCTGAATTTCTATATGAGCACATTTTCTACAGGTATGGATTCCCTTTTGAAATCACTATGGACCAAGGTACACATTTTGTCAACAAAACTTTGACAACTATATTCATGAAGTATAAAATCTTCCACAAGAAATCCTGTGCATATTATCCTAGAGCAAATGGTCAGGCAGAAAGCACAAATAAGGTGCTAATTTCCTTACTTAAGAAGATGTGTCATCAACAGCCATAGTACAAAAAATTGACAATTTTTAAATAAAAATCGTTTTTTAAATCGTTGGAACGATTTAAACGATTTAAATGATTTTTTACAATTTTTATGAAGGTTTTTTTCGAAAAAAATCTTTTTCAGCAAAAGACCTAGTGCCATCTATTTTCAAATTCACTTACAGCTTCACTAATAGTTTCTGGTCTTCTCTTACACACTCATCTTGAGAGCTTGAAAGAAGGTAGAACATAAGGTGAGCATTAGGACGCTCAGCAATAGAGCACGATCAGCCCCTTACAAGTTGCTTTGGAATTCAGCCTTCTCTATTTTCCCTTTGCTTCAACCTTCCCTATTTGCCCCTTTCTTCAAGCTTCACTTTGACACTATTTGCCCCTTGCCACTTGCCTTATAGAGTCTAGATGAGTAGAAAGTAGTGTGGTCACTAGGGATTATAGACGATTAGGTGATTTTATATGCTATTCATGTGAGGTATATCAAAAAGGTGTCAAATATGCATTGGTACATAGCTTTATGTTTCAGAAAATAAAAATCTCTCAGAGTGAATAAAAAACCCGATTTTTATTTTGAATTTTATAAACCTCTACGATTTAAACGATTTAAATCTCAATTTAAATCTCGTTTTTAAACCTCTTCTTGTACTATGTCAGCAGCCCCTTTCAATTATTGTACGGCATCGAAGCTACTGCTCCCTTTGAGTTCATTCAAGGGTCTACACAAGAGAGACACAAAAGGTTGATCATGGGGCTAAGCAAGCACAACATGCTAGGATGCACTTACTCGAAGAACTCAAAATTGAGAGCAAGGGAAAACCTCCACACCAATCAGTTACAGAGAAAGAATTACCATGATAAACATCTTTGGAAGAGATCAATACATGAAGGATCCTTGGTACTATTATATCAACCAAGAAGGAAAAGAGGCTTTACACAAGATGGAATGGACCATACAAAGTGGTTGGACTACTTCCCCAGGGAGCAATACAACTTTCAACACTACAAGGTGAGCTTCTCCCATTAATCAACGGTTCTAGGGTGAAACCCTACAAGTATTAGAGAGTTTTGTATAAGTTGCACATGATGTAACTAGTTAGGAATAATCCTCTTTAAAATCGCTTTCACCACCTGGTCGCCTTCAATCTTCCACAGTTATCTTCATCTTCATTCCAACAAATGTCAAAATTCTTAGGAATCTTTTTTATTATCCACACTCCATCCAGTCCAGTCTTTCTCATCCATCCATACCTACTCCTCCTATCATAGCTATTCCTCCTATCGGCTACTCCTTACCGCTTCATTAAATTTGAGCACCATAGTCATCAACCCCTCCCACTTCATTAAATTTGAGCACCATAGTCATAGGAGTCGTCTTCTAATAATATGTTTTACAAAAAAAAAAAAGAGAGAGAATTCGACCTTCTTATGGTTCATAGTATTTGTTTTTGTCCAACCCAAAAAAAAAAAGTCTAAAATTCCTCTGCAATACATTATGCAAATTCATCCATGCATAATTCGCCCTCGTCGCCCACCTTCACGTCTTCACCCTTAGAATTCATCTTCACCCTTAGAATTCGTCTTCACTCACTTTCGCACCCCATTCTCGTCATATGCACCCGACTCAAGTGGTGCAAAACATTATGACAATTAGTCCATTGATTTGAATGATATCGTCCATTGATGTGCAAACGAACAAATTGACCAACCTATTACCTCCAAATTCATCCATTTGATGGCATTGATTTCATAATTCGCCCTTCAATATTTGCCTGGTTTGCCTTCCACTATTATACTTTGCTCACCACGAATTCCATGCATCAACATTTCGGAAATTCTCCCCTATTTGCAATCCTCACACCGTGTATAAAAACCGAATTCGTTCCACTCCCACGAGCTAAATTGGCCAAGTCCCATCCAAAAATCTGTGCCAGCTCAATCTTCGGGTCCCTACTTTTCCAAAAATTCGCCCCTCCCCAGCAAAAATTCGTCCCAGCTCTCCAGCAATTTCGCAAATACAAAATTGTAAAAATTTTGCGCCCTTATCTTCTAATTTGTTTTGCCCTTAGCCCCGAAAATTCGCCTTGCATGAGAAGCTCTTTAAGCTGCAACTGTGCTCTTCACATGCATCTGAACAAGTTATTTGTTGCTAGGTCTCTTGGTCGCCATAGGCAGCTTACAGCTCATGCGAAGGGAGCCATAGATAAACAACATAAGTGGAAAAGGGTGACTTGTTATTCGATCCTTGACTGAAACCTGTGAGATCGACAGAGATTACATGAAAGATTGCATGCACAACTACACCTTCGCTATTGCATGGGGGGAGAGAGAGAGAGAGAGAGAGAGAGAGAGAGAGAGAGAGAGAGAGAGAGAGAGAGAGAGAGAAAGAAAGAAAGAAAGAAAGACTTTTTAACGTCTATTAGAGGCCAAAATCAGCCTATGAGACAAAACATATACATCAGTATGATCCAATCCACTGTGATCCAAAACAAAAATAAAGTGTGAGTACTACAAACGGGTATAAAAGGAGGGATAGTAGCTGGCATCAAGGGTGTGGGGTGCTATGGGTATGCACTCTATATGCTCAATGGGTGAGATACAAACATGATATGCATAGGGAGGGGAGGCTCGATGTTGTCACAACCCCCTAAATGCCTGGAGTGGGTGTAGGATATAATGCATCGGTGGGTAAGGCATCATGGCGATCCTCAAAATGCTCTGGGCGTCCAAATCGATAGGGGTGCGCTGCTGACGTCTCTGTATCTCCATGTCATGGCGTGCGTGAATCGCCTGAATCTCTCTCTGATGTGGACGAGCTCTCCGGACAAGGGGTCTCGGTCGTCGACGCTGTCGTCTAAGCTCCTCTGCTCTGTGTAATGTGACACCCCGCATCGAGCTGGGCCCTCGAGTGTATGTGGGTCTGAAAAAATCTGTAATATGAGTCTGAGGGGGGGGGGCCAGGTGTATCTCCATCTTCTGCTGGAGGAGTGATGCGCGGTGGTGCTGGAGCTCTACTAGGAAACGACCTAGAGGGCGCTGGTCCTCTGTCCCCAATAAAGCCCTGATCTCTCTAGGCCCCCTGAAGAGCTGTGGGTAGCGGTCTCTGATGTCCTCATATGCTTGGCATCTACATGTGTAGTGCTCCTCGTCCTCCACCTCCTCTCTACATATCCTGCATAATCGCTCATCCCTGGGGGTATGTGTGGCTCGCCCAATCTCAATCTCGAGCTGGTGTGATGATACTCTGAGCTCCCCAATGGCCACTCTCTCAGCTGGTGCCATATATGTATCCATGTATCGTGGTCTTTGAATGAAACCATCCGCTGTCACAGTTAGGAAGTGCTCTCTGTAGTGTTGCCTCTTTGTGGGAAGAGGCTCCCGTGGTGCTATCCATGTCTCCCTGACGTGTATCTGTAGTAGGTCCTGACGGATGATCCTATTCCTCTCCGAACGAGAGAGGGTAATGTGGGGGGAAGAGAGGTCATACTGAAAAGGGGGGAGATCCGTAATGCTCATGCCATAGTCTGCTAACCATCGGTAAGTCTGTGCATACCATACTCTCTCATGCCCTGTCTCTGCCAAATGTCTAGAGCTCTCAAATGCAAGCCTGGTGAGTCGGCTAGTGGGGAGCTCTCTGACTCTCAGAATAAAGGTCACCAACTGGAAGAGGGCCTCCACTAGCATCGGTGGTGTGCCAAGCTCAGCTCGTATAATGTCATGTGGAACGGAGGGCTTGTTGCGCAGCAAGCATGATATCATGGTGATCTGGGGCCTCTCAATCTGCGTCCACATCGCCTCTGTGATCCCTGGTGCCCATACTGCTACTGCGTACATCAATGCGGGTGTCACTAGAGTGTCAAAGAGCCACCCCTTAGTCCGAGGCTCCTGAAAATGTGTCTGAAAGCAGCGTCTCTCCAATCCTGCAAGTGCCGCATAACCTCGCGTCAATCTATCTCTCGCAGCCTGTGCCATGGAGAATACCCCTGTGCTGCCCGAGAAGGTGATACCTAGGTAGACGTAGGAGTCCACTACCTCTATCTGTCCTCCAGTTGCTGTGAAAGAGGCGCGATGGAGTACTGTCCTGGAGGTATGGAAGATCATGACCTTGGTCTTTCAAGGTTCACTGTGAGTCCTCTCTCCATGCAAAAGGTATCGAGCGCCTGTAAATGTGACTGCAACCCCTCCTGTGACTCTGAGAGCATGACAATGTCATCAGCATATAATAGGATATGTACTGGCGTACCTCCGATGTCTCCTCCTCTCCCTCCTGCTCGCTGTATATACTCCGTGATCTCGTCGATGTAGAGACCGAAGAGAGTGGGTGAGAGGGGGCAACCTTGTTTCACACCAATGGTGCTAACAAGGCTGTCTGATAGACCGCCGGGGCAGCGTACCCTGCCTGTGACTCGTGCATACAAAGCGTGGATGGCCCATAGCATGTCTGATGGAAGCTGTAACTCCTGGAGCCTCCGTAGTAGTCTCTCTCGAGGGACCATGTCGAAGGCTTTGCGGAAATCCACAAAGCAACAGTATAGTCTCTGCTTCCTCGCCTTCGCGCTCTCAATCAAGCAACGAAGCACGAAGATGTGGTCGATGGTGGAGAAAGTGCGGCGGAAGCCTGCCTGGCCGGGTGCTCTGATCCCCGCTGCCTCAGCGTGTGTACTGAGCTCTGCCTCTAGTACTGCCCCATAGATCTTGGCCAGGATATGGCCTATCATAATAGTCCTGTAGTTCCCTGGGTCCATCATATCGCCGGACTTATGGATAGGCATAATGGTATGCATAGTCCATGAGTCGGGTAATCCCTCAACCAAAGCACGGTTGAAGAGATGGGCGATCAAGTGGGAAACTACATCTGCTGCGTATATAAAGTGCTCTCCCTGTAGCCCCGTGTGGTCTGCTGAACGGCCATGTTGTAGCCTATGGATGGCTTGTTGTACCATGCCTGCTGTGAAGAGGGTGGATATCACCGGACGCGGTGTGGAAGGAATCGGTAATGGTGGCTGTCCTGGGACGTCATATAACCTCTGGGCGTAGGTGTGCCAAGTCGAAGGATCGGCTATGGGTGTAGGTGGACGTGGCTCACGTAGTGCCCTCCACGCGGTAGCACAATCCCTACTCATGAGAAGGTCGATCAACTCTGCCTCCTGTCGCTCCTCGAAAGCTCGCCGCTTCCGGCGTGTGAGGGCTCGCATCTGTCGTCGTGCCTCCCTCTCTGTGATGGATCCCAAGATACTCTGTGCTCTGAGATGTCGGTATAGTCGCCTACACTCCTCATCGTACCATCTATTCTGGGGTGTATGCCCCAAGTGTGTCGGATGTGCAGTGCTGTGGGTGGTGTATGGGAAGCTGAGAGTAACAGATGTATGGAGGATCGAGGAGAAGTGGGCGGTGAGGGTGTCCAAGGAGGCAGAGGGATCAAGGGAGTAGATGCGCTCTCGAACATGGGAGCTATAGATATGTGCTAGCTCATGTCTAAAGTGAATGGTGGTACGGGCTCGTGGCTGTGTGGTGACGGGGTGGGGTATGCATGGTGAGCCGCGAATGGATAGGGCAAGATATGCGTGATCAGCTCCAATCGGTAAGGGTGGGATAGTGAATGAGGTGATCAGATGTGTCGCCTCCGGGGGCCCGATAACAAAGTCTACCACACTGCCCCCCTGTGGTGTCGTGGGTGGAATGTAGGTGAGACCGTGCGAGGTGGGCCAGCTCCCCATCCCATTATATATGACGAGACGGTGTGCTGCTCCCATCTGGAGTAAGTGTCGGCCATATAAGGTGGGTGTGGCGGTGTCGGCTGAGGCTCTGAGTGTAGGCATGTCCTCTATGGTACGAAGCATCTCAGGGTCGTCAAAGTCGTAGATATCACACTGGTGGCTCTGAGTGCGGGCATTGAAGTCTCATACAAGGAAGACTTCACCCATCCCGGTATACTCCATAATCGTGTCACTTAGGCAGTCATATGGCGATGTGGTGTCTGGTCCCTCCCCTCCTGATGGCTTCTCAGGGGAATGTGTGAAGCGTGAACCAATGGGTGCAATATAGCATACGGCGAAGTACGGTGCTCTCTCCTCTGATAGCTGCAAGCGTATCCACATGAAACGTGCCTCTGGGTCTCTCGCTACCACCTGCACCCTGTGCTGTAACGACTGTCTATAGAGCACGGCTACTCCTCCTGATCCTCGTGTGGTGTGCTGTCTCATCTGACGGCGGTGAGCTGACTCCCACATATAGCCCTCAATCCTCGGTAGGCTCCTCCCCGGGCTCTCGTGTGTCTCTGTCAAGAAGATAATGTCTCTGCCCTCCATCACCTCCTCGAGGCGCCCTGGATGTGTCCATAAAGATCCATTGCAGTTCCAGACTGCAATGTGCACCTCTTGCTGTGCTGTCTCATAGGCCGCGAATCCCTAGTCAATGGGCCGTCCATCAATGATGATCCGACCGTCTCTGTAGAGGCCACGATGTCCCTCTCGTCTGGCCTGGAGGACACGTGGCATGCATGCCCGTCTGTGCTCTACCTGCATTCGTGTGAGGTCGTCATCCAAATAGATGGGGGTGCCCGGTGTAGTGCGTAGTACCGCCCGTCGTCTGAGAAAGTCTCTCCTCCTGGCCTCATCTGAGAACTGAAGGATAAGTGCTCTGCTCCGTGTGGTGTCCCGTCCTGCTCTCCATACTCTGGTGAAAGGGAGAGGCTCATCCGCGCGGTATCCAAGTAATGTGCACAAGCGACGCCCGTCCTGCTCAGGTGATCCGTCTGTCTCTGTGAGGCCGGAGACGCGAACATTGAGCCTGCGGGCCTGTCGCATCCGCTCCTCCTCAATGGTGGTATGCACTATGTGGATCTCCTCATGGTGGTTGTTCTTCTTTGCCTCCTGTCGAAGGTTCTTTTTGACAACCTCGACCCATCCATCTTTCTTAGTCTCAAGCTCGTTTTGCACCACCTCCATACACTCCTCCTTGATAGTCACCCGAATGTCCTCTAGATGTGGAGCGATCTCCCCCTCCTCGTGCATGCTGTCCAGTTTCATTTTCATATCAGTAAGCGCAGTGTGCAACTCCTCCAGGTCCCGTGAGTGCTGCTTGCGGGTAGCGAGAAGCTCTTCCCGAAGGGATTCGTTTTTCTCCAAGGTTGCCACCTTGGCTTCGAGGGCGACAACTCTACGGGTAACCCCGTTCAGTGCAGAATCTCCTTCTTTCTTGTGTTTTCCTATCAACTCTCGGAGGGCATGCTCTAAGGTGGCCAACTGTTCGTCCAGCTTGGGAGCCATGAGAGAGAGAGAGAGAGGGGGTAGGTAGGTTAGGGTTAGGTCTCAAAATAGGGTTAGGGTTAGGGTTAAGGTTGAGATTCAGGGTTTTGGCTTAGGGTTAAAGGTTAGTTTGGGAGATTGCATTAGGCATATTTTTAGTTTTTAGGTTTAGGTTTAGTTTTCAGTTAGGTTTAGGGTTTTGATGTCTTAGGGTTAGGATTAGGGTTTCGATGTCTTAGGGTTTCCGGTTAGGGCTATGGTTTCGATGTCTTAGGGTTAGGGTCGCATGTTGGGGCATGAGGCATGGAATATGTTAAAGTTGGGGGGGTCGATTAGGTGGGTCGATTAGGTTTGGTTTAGGGTTTCGGGTCATAAGAGGTGGAGGGCAGTGTACGGCAGGGAGAATCGAGGGCAGAGCCGGGCAGACGGGGGTGCAGGGTCGAGATGGTGCTAGGCGGGGCTGTGCACAGAGGGCGACGAGGGAGTCCTGCTGCGAATCTCCGACGGGCGCAGCCGACTCGGGCAAAGTTGGCGGGGTGCAGACGGGCGTGATGCAGGGCCGACTCCGAGAGGGGAGGTGCAGAGCAGCTCCGACGGGGGCGCAGCTCTGACTAGGCAATGCCAGCAGTGTTCAGACGGGGGAGAGAGACGGTGGTGCAGGGGCTGAGCGACGGGCGCAGCCGACTCGGGCAATGCTGGCTGGGTGCAGACGGGCCTGATGCGGGGCCGACTCCGACAGGGGGGTGCAGAGCAGCTCCGACGGGGGCGCAGCTCCGACTGGGAGAGAGAGAGAGAGAGAGTTTTTACGTCTATTAGGAGGCCGAACCCAGCCTATCAGACGAATCAATGTACATGGATGTATCTTCTGTCAATCGGAAAAGATAAAAGTGCTTGGAAAAAAACTGGTAATGCTGATGTAGATCTCTGTAGTATGCATGCAGAGATACCCATGAAAGGGGAAAAAAGAAAAAGGGGGGGGGGGGGGGGGGTATGGAGTGCTGTATCTATAGCCTATATGCAAAAGGGTAGTACAAGCATGAGAATGCATCTGAATGACTAACTAACTCCATCCTGTACTAGTGGGTGGGTGTAAGATGTGAGAGAGAGAGAGAGAGTGTTCAAAATGCTTCCCAAAATTGACCAATTCGTAAGCTCTATCCACTATGGCATCCTCGAACACCCCTGCAACCTTGGCACATGAAATATCTCAGCATGACCATTCTGCATTAGCAACAACACAAGAACCTCACCATGCTTTAGTACCAGAAACACACGTAGGCATTCAGATAACACCAGCAGTACCCGTAGAAATTCAGCAACAAGCGGCTCCTGATAAGAGCAGTGGCAAACAGTTGGTGATTCCTCTGTCTTCGGAAGAGCAGGCGCACAAGAAACCGATGAAGAAGAAGAAGATTCTGAACAATCTGAAGACTCTACTGGATGTGAGTTTGTACCATCTCAAACTCTATCATCTATGGATCCCTCAAAAGGAACAAAGTCCTTTTCTCAAAACTCACCAGGGAGTAACTCTCCTCGAAATAGAGTTATGTTCATCCATGCACATTCGAGCTTGCCTAGTGAAAGGGAAATATTTTCATATTTGTTCTCCATGGATCAGTTGGTAGCCATGGGAGTCAAAGACTTTTCCTTGATTTCCCTGGCCGATGAACCCAACCACATGGAGGTAATTGATTTTTTCCAATCCTTTCCTAAATTTTCCGGTGGCACCTTATCACTTGATAAGGTAGCTTTAGCCATGGGTGCCGTCACTATAGTACACTCTCAATCAGCCTCCACTTACTCAGGTATTGTCGAAGGCCAATTAATTGCTAAGTGCAAGGCAGCATTTCAAGAAAAACAAATAGCTCTAGCCACATGGAATCTCCTATGTGCCTTCAATTTCTTTTTTTTTTCTTTTTTTTTTTTTTGAGAGTACAATGAATTGAAAATACACTCACACCCAACCTCGTAAGGTTTAGGCACCCATATGTGGGGAACTCATAGATACATGTCCAGCCAAGACTTGAACTCGGGACTTCCTTCCAGGGACTCAAAGAGTCAAACCACTTGGCTACGCACCAACATGAAAGCAAAACTATCTTTCACTAATCCATTCATGTGCGATGGCATGCTATGTCTGCTCCCAGCCAAACCATATCCGTTTCATCAACTTCTTTGGAAATCGGTAATAAATAAGAGAAAGCGTTTCGTAACACACGCAAATAGAGGAGCTTCAACCTTCCATGTCTATTCACCTAGCATACTCACCTGGCTACGTATCACTTTATACCCAGACATTGGATCTTTGCATTCCACCTAGAGTAACAAAGGCAAATCCAAAACCAAAAGGGGACCATATGTGACTTCGATCCAAAGTACAAACATAAAGCAAGAAGAAGAAGGCCAAGGTAGTTCAAGATTCTAGAGAAGCATTGGATCTACTTCCACTTCACGAGCAAGGATATGCACGACCAAATCTGGTAAAAAGTTATCTTTCTCTACCCCCCAAAACCCTCTACACCACATGTTTCCACTAATCCATCATGCACTACCCCAACCACCCTCACACCCACTACACCTATCATTACACCAATTCGCACTACCAATGTTACATACTCTATGACTGCACCGAACACTACTTCATCCTCTGCTACACAACACACTACTATGCCCACCTCCGTCCCAGAACAATTTACTCCTCAGGCTCTTTACCCAATCATGGACCAAATTCCACCATCACTCACACCCACAACACAATCTCCTACTTATTCGCAATCACCTCCATCAGCATCACATACGTGTTCACCACCACCTACATGTTTGCCACCTCCTTCGACCTCCTTGGCAACTCCTATAATCATTGATACCTCGACCCCACCTCTCTCAATCCCTCACACTGTACCTACAATCCTTATTGTTAATCTCTCCGTCCCCATTACACACTCTGCATCTCACTCTACACCCATTACACACTCTGCATCTCACTCTACACCCATTACACACTTTGTATCTCACTCTGCAGAACCAACTCCGCCCATTTCATATCCTTCCACCACACAATCCATCCGTCTTCACAACTCTCTATTCAACGTAGTTGCAGATACACTTACTCACATGCTGGAGCTATATGATCAGCAAGACATCTCATTAGAATGGCTTCCTTCGACGAGGAGCACACATCTCACCAACTATGCGTACCTTGGTAGCATCACTCATAAGATGCGACCGAGAACTTTGATCTCGCATGGATTACATGGATGAAAAATTTAAAAGGCTAAAAGGTGAACTACTTGCACTCGTACATCAAGGGAAGAAGAACATCGATCTGAAAAGGTGGAATTCTACAACGAGAAGTATGAAAAAGCCAAAGCATTACACACCATGGCGGCCGATTTATTTTCAGCAGACAATTAGTAGAGAATGCTTCTTCCAGCAGTAGACACATTTTGCATTTTTGTTGATCTTGTGGTCCATCATTGGAGAATTTGCATTTAGACTTAAGCATGAGCCTTTTTCCATAGTTGATGTATCCATGAATACTACCATGAAATGCCGTTGGGCATAATTTTGTATATATTATTGGCTTCCACTCATTATGTTGTGATGTTTAGCTTTTACAGTACATAATCTTCTATGCAGCAGCAACCAAAAAAAAAAAAAGCAGAAGCATTTCCTTGATGGGCACTCTCCGTGACGGAGAGTGAAGTAGTGGCGGGCAACCTGTATAGCTGAATTTGGGGCCCTACAAATTTTTTTGGTATGGCTAAATCTTAAGTGTAATTGCAGGCAGGCACTAGCAGCATAAGACTAAGTTCAAAGAAGGCTAATTTCATAAAATTAGTCTTTGAGGACCAATTCCACAAATTAGTCTTTGTAAGAATTTGTCCTATGGAATTGTGCGTTGTAAGAATTCACTGGAAGCAAAATTGGTCGAAAGATTAATTTTTCCAGAAAGGACTAATTTCTCAAATTCATCTCGTGAAGGCAAACTAAAGAGAAGGGACCACTAGAAGCGGCGGAGCAGGCAGAAAAAAGAGTGGAGAGAAAGAGAACAGAGGAAAAAAGTGGAGACCAGATACCGGATCTGGCAAAGCCCGCAGAGTACCAAAAAATTTTTAGAATCCGATGGCATGCCTTCGAGGGGCATGTTGAAAATTAACAGGCCATTACCCTATCTGTAAACACAAATAAGGCATATAACTACAAGAGATAGATGAATATTGAAACAATGTATTGATTTGAATATATTATCATACATAACAGAACAACATACTGCTTCACATGTGTTTTGGACTGCTGTTTTCTGTGTCTGTATAGAATAGTAACCATGATGGCCATGTTCCATAACATTTCAATTGTTTCTTGTTCAGTGTTCCTCCATTTCATTTCCATGAATATGAACTAAAGAATAAACTCATTTGCTATGTTCATATACAAGAGAGCCCAGAAAACATCCTTGAAACATCAAATCAGAAACTGTGGAACAAGTAAGATCTTAAAAGATTCATTATGTATTTTAGAGCAACTTTGCTTACATGCAGCAAGTAGGCAGTAGTATGGTCCATGCGCTTTTGCATCAGGAACTGAAGCTTTTGCAAGTAATCCTCAAATCTGCAAACAATTGCCAGAAAAGATCTCAAAAAATCACTTCATTCAGGGTTCAGAAATTCACAGCATTACAATTCTGTATTTGCAGCTCCAAAACATCTACGAACTCAAACACAACTCTCTTCCCACCCTTTTTAGTAGCAACAGAAATACAAACTTGTATTATAACTATCCTTGAGTATTTATCAGAGTTCTATTTATATGACGACTTAAATACTTTGAATTGAATAAAACATCCAAAAGTAAGAATTTTTCTAATGTATTAGGTATGACCTACTTTGGAAAGTGAGAGACTGTGGCAATATACTTGCTAGTAGGTACATTTTATGGTGAGCTATGAAGACAGACTTATTTGATGTAGGCCGTCTTAAAAGTCTTTTGGTAAAACTGTTCGTGATGTGTTGGATCATACTTTACTTGAATATTGTCTGACCATTGCAAACATCAGCTTCCCTTTTTCTGAAAAGAAATACCTCAATCAGTTCTCACTCCTCCAGAGGCCACAATCTGCACAAGGCTAAAGCTTTCAAAGAGATTGAAGTACAGATGGGTAAGCTAGCACTTCCATATCTTAAAGACTACAAAATATCCAGGAGTTTGGGAGGTCGAAATCCAGTGGCAGTAACCCCAGCAAAGAACACCCTCCTCTATGCCACTATGCAGCAATCCCCAGTGCTAAAGTGTCACTAAGACCTGAGTCCTCTCAGAGTATCTGATCAGACAAAAAGGTTGTTCTTGGAGGGTATAATCCGAGATACTTTAATGACCTTGAAGAGTCGATCAAAAGGGGCCCGGGGGGGAACGTAAAACCCCACGCTCTCTTATTTCTATTCACCCCCTTTGATTCTTGTAGGGTTAAAGCTCTTCTCTTATTTTGTAATCTCTCCTCTTCAACAATCTAAAGTGTTCTTTGACAGTCATGTTGTGTCCACTTGCGTCTTATAGAAATTCGAGTGTGCTTCGAGTCCAAGCCTGAGAAGCATGGGCATTTGTAGAGGTGGACAGTTACATTCCATATCAAAGCACGACTCATAGATCTCCCAAGGAGCTCATCTATTTCGACATGACTTCCACAAACTTGAGGTTCATGCAGAGAATTATGAAGATGCCATTGGATAGCTAAGAAACTCATTGTGTAGAGATGCATGTAATCCTCGTCGAAGCCACAAAGCAAACCTAACTCTAATCCTCTCCTTTCTATGATTCTAATTACATGGCACTCATGTAAGAGCCCATGTGTGTCTAGCCTTAGAGGACATTCCCACTATCTCCTTACTCCTTAGCTTCCACATAATATTTTCTTCCCGTTAGGTTCATTTTTCCCTCAAAAATGATATTGGAACATCGTAGTTAAAGACGGAGTCATAATCAAGTATAAATAATCCCATTGAACCCTAAGTATCGATGTAAATGGTCATCTTTGTGTGGTATTTCCCTGTGTCCTTCCCCTTAAGAAGCCTTTTTGGAAGGTAGTTCATAGTTCAGAAACCGTCTTTGAATGGTGCTCACATGTCCCATGTAACACTATCCTCTAAACTATCTTTTCACTTTACTAGGCACTCTTTATATAGGTTGTCGGTGAATTCTGGTCCCTTTTTCTCGAGTGTGTAGTATCCTTTCTAGCACATATGAAAGAGATTGAACAAAAATAAACTCTATAAGCTCACTATCAAGAATGAGGTTGTTAGAATCAACTAGTTTTCCCTTTTCCCTTTAGCAAGTCAACGCAAACAACAGGATGGATCTTGTTATCCTCTTGAAGCCATCTTTCCTACTCTCTTGACTATTGTGAATGAAACAATACCTAGGAGAGAACTTTGGACAAGGTCCCATCTTCATTGTTTTAGATCAAGACAGAACTCTCAAATGGACTTGCTATCCTACCTCAAAGTCCATTTCTCTCCTTTGAGGGTTAACATAGGCTCTAGCTCTATCTTGAGCTCTCTTAATGTTGTCATATGCAAGTTGTCATATGCAAGTCTAAGTATATCATTGATCTCTTGCAAGAAGTGCTTTGTAGCTTGCAATAGGTGCTCTAAGCTAAAACCCACATGCAAGCATAAATGGATTATGTCCCATGGAAGTGTGTTTGGCACTACCATATGCAAACTCTACCATACATAAGTACTCTTCCTAATTAGTTTGTCGTTCATGTACACATGCACGGATCATATCTTCTAGGATTTGGTTAATGCTCTTTGTTCTTCCTTCCGTCTTGGGATACTCAGCCATGCTCATGGTAAGCTTAGTATCCAACCTTGTGAAGACTTCCCTCCAAAAGTGGCTAGTGAATTTTCTATCCCAACCTAAAACGATATCAAATGGAAGATCGTATAGTCCATACAGGTTCCTTACAAAGAGTCTATCCAATTTTGGTGTCTTCATTGTACTATGTGTTGGAATAAACCTAACCAACTTGGTTAACCAATCCACAATTAACCTAGATTGAGTGGTGCCATCTCTCTGTCTTTGAAAATGCAGCACTACAAGTGTACCAAGTCAAGGAAGTTTCTTGAGTACTACTGCAAGGTAAACGGAGGGAGTCTCCCAAGGGTTAACTAACAAGTGGTCCAAATAGAAGGCTAAGGGGAGGAATACTCAGCCAAGATGCACCATGATGAATCCCCTAGTAGAGAGCTTGCAACAAATGAGGTTGCCTAAGGGGAAGGCCAACACAAAGTAGTCACCCAAGTCAAGTGGGTAAGTGGAGGACTTCGAGTAAGGTCGCTCAAGATGATGTCCAAGGCCATGATGGGGTTTCCCATGGGTTTGGGAGAAGGTAGGGGAAGTTGTCCAACCAAGGACCAAGCCGAGTACAGTGGCCCTAGGGAAGGAACAACGACAAGTGCCCAACCTAAAGCCCATAAGCACTCATCAAGCAGGGGTCTCTGGATTCTTGAACAAGGGGTAGTGGCCTAGGTGACTTGTCGAAGCAGAAGGTAGTTGTCATCGTAACTTGCCCAAGTAGAAGGTAATTGCCCAAGGTGACTTTCCAAGCAACATGGTGGTCTCCCAACCTCCACTCTTTCCCATATGTTAATCACCTAAGCTTGCTGAAATGATGGTCTTCCAAGACTCTTGAAGCACACAAGTGAGCTCGCCCTAGTGTCGGCACACATGCATTAGTCAAGCAAGCATACACCTAAGGGATAGTTGCCAGTCACCTTGCGAACAACTAAGGTAGTTTCCCAAAGTCATTTGTGATGCATCCCATACCATCCAATGAGGGAATGAGTTGAAGGTTGTTACCATGGCAAGAAGGTGGTGGTCCACCTAGGCAACTACCCACTTCCGGAAGCTTCCTAGGGCTTCTCGTCCAATTTTTTTCATCAAAAACTTCTCTCAAAACTTAGTCCAAACTTTTCCGTCTAACTTTTAGTCCAATTTTTTTCGTCTAAGTTTTACTTCTTAGCCCAATTTTGTTTCGTCCAAATTTTTAGTCGAAGTCTTAGTTCAGTTTTCAATCAAATCTTTTTAGTCCTATCCGAATCGAGTTGCAATCGAACGAACATATTGTCATAATCAAGCTCAACTCAGCTCTTCCATTCATGTTCTAACCCATAGCTCCTCTTACAAAAGTGGTTCATCTCATACATCATCCAACACCCTCATTCATCTCATACATAAAGCAACCCTAGTAACAACCTTGCTACGTGACTCATTCGCTATGATGGCAATTTCAGCTCACTGTAATGAGCAAGGGAAGGTGTGTAGTACCAACCCAAGACCACCCATCAGCTTCTACTAAGAACAAGCAGCCTCCTTCTCAAGAAGCACCCCAGAACCCATCAGCTTCTTCTAAGAATAAGCAACCTTCTACTCTTGATGAGGAAATTACAGTCTCCTCTGAAGATCCATCCAACTCTGTAGATGTTGATGGTGCCAGTGGTGATGCTTCTGAATTTGTATCCTCGGAACCACTATCCTCTAGGGACGTATCCCAGATTCCTTCTCATTAGTTCCCCTTTCCATAGATCCTAATCACATGGAAGTATTAGTTCTTTTCAAATATTTCCCTAACTTCCCAGGTGGGGTCCTGATCATGGAAATGCTATCATCCGCAATGGGCACGCTCACTCCAATCCTACCTACTGGAGTACCTACCTCCTCATGTATTGGTGAGGACCTACTTATCGAAAAGTGCAAGGCAGCCTTTGAGGATAAGCCAGGTCCTTTAGCCCCTACACAAATCTTCCCCTAACTTCCCAGGTGGGGACTTGACCATGGAAATGCTATCATCCACAATGGTCATGCTTACTCCAATCCGACCTACTGGAGTACCTACCTTCTCATTTATTGGTGAGGATCTACTTATTGAAAAGTGTGAGGCAGCCTTTGAGGATAAGCTAGGCCCTTTAGAGTCTACACCTTTTCTACAAGCTTTCAAATTTTACTTTATGCTCAGAAACATGAAAGCTAAGCTCTCATTTAGTAATTTATCAATGTGTGATGGGGTTTTATGTTTCTTCACATCAAAACCATACCCATACTATCAACTCCTCTCGCATTTATGATTTGTGGCACAAACAAACAAAGGAGCTAGTTAGTTTTATGTATATTCCCCATGTCTCTTCACATGGTTACGCACCCTTCTTGCAGTGTATCCGACATTTGAGTCCTCCCCATAAGGAGATTGAATAGAAGGAGAAATATGTGCTTAGAAAACCGAAAGTGCCCACTCCCAACAAGAAGAGAGCGAAGGTGGCTAAGGATTTGCGAGAGGATCACGACGCACTTCCATTTGCAGACCAACTCCTACTACTCTTGCTACATGTACACATCATACTGTTATAGTTTCTTCCTTGTATACCACTCCCACTATGCCACCTTCTAATTCATCCATGCACACCACCACTTCCACTACACCACCTACTACTTAGTTAATAACTTAATGCACACCACTACACAACCCACTCCAAGATCTCCACCTCCCTCTCCATAGCGTAACCCTTCATCTCCAGAACCTACTTCCCCCCTAGGAAGCATGGACCATTGAGCACATTCCCCTCCACGTCCACCACCATATTCAACCTTTCTTCCATCTATTGTACTAGTTGCTACATCGACTCCCCTCCCTATCACACCACTTCCACCCACACCTACACCCTCCATCACTTGTCCTTCCACCCCTATAACCCACTCTACTTCTCCACCTATTCCCAACCCAACACCTCCACCTTCACTTCATACTCGCAACCTACAAGTCAACATGGCTGTGGAAACTCTTCGACATATGATGCAACTATGTTGCGAAGGACAAAATTCACTAGAGCAACAATTAACAACTTTTGAGGAACATCAAAGGTATATCTCAGCCATAAGCACTCTAGTACACACAATCGAGTGATACCATAGAGAGCTTAGGGATCATATGGCATACATAGAGGGCGATAAGAGAAGATTGAAGACCAGAAGCAAGAAATCATCAAGTTGCAGGAGGGTAATGACACACCAAGAGCAAGAGATCATCAAGTTGCAGGAGGCTAATGACACACCAAGAGCAAGAGATCATCAAGTTGCACGAGGCTAATGAGAATTTGAAGGAGCAGGTGGCATTCTACAAGGAAAGATATGAAATAGCAAAAGCATTGCATAATATGAAAGATCATCAAGCTTCTTATAGGGACACACCAAGAGAAGGAGATCATCAAGTTGCAGGAGGCTAATGAAGATTCGAAGGAACATGTGGCATTCTACAAGGAAAGATATGAAAAAGCACAAGCATTGCATACTATGGAAGGAGACTTCTTCTCAGCTAGAGAATCCCCGCAGGATCCTCCATCCAAGAGCTAGTAGATTTCATACATATAGTTCACTTTCATGCTTGCATTCCTAATTGTAGCTTAGTCATAGTGTTTTTCATCGTCTTCACTAGACTTGGAGTTTGATTACTTATTTGATTCCATGGACATGCCACTTTATGGCTATTTTTCTATATGTATTTTCATTTATTCCCTTTCCTGGTCTTCGTGTACCTTTATTGTATTTCATTTTATTTTAGCAAAAAAAAAAAGGGAGGAAGAAGCATTACACAACCTAATGCAAGATGTCGTATATCCATTTCTTCGGTAGGTTGGGCATATGTTCTTAGTGGAGGACTACATGTGAGGTTCCCAAATCTTCATCAACGCCTCCCTCTAAATAAAGTTCCATCATGGTTGTAACTTGCGTCTCAGCTTCCGATCCACGGGGAGTCACTACCCCAATCATGTATTGCCCGACTATGTCGTAGCCATGGTCTTCCGATGAGGAGGGGAAATCCACCCTTCACTTTAGGTAGAGCAACTATCACAAAATCCAATACAAAAACCAATCCTTACATTGTTACTTGCACCTTTTCCACTATGCCTAGGGGATTCACCTTGCTTTGGTATGCCAAGGTAACAATGAAATGAGCAAACTTAAATGGCTTGAGGTTAAGTAGTGACATTGTATATTCTGGCATGAGATTAATGTCGTATCCGCCATCTACTATCACCCTTGCCAACTTAATACCATTAATGCTCTGGGCTCTTATAGTCAGTAAGAGGTGCTAGAAGGGCTAGTTATGAACTACAAGTTGAGGGCATAGGCATATTCGAAGAGATGGCAACTGGGTCTTTCCTCCCACTTAATGTGAAATTCGGGTTTAAGTTATTGATGGAAGCCACTACTTCCTCCAACTAGGACTCATGATCAATAGGTCATATAGTGATACTTTTTGGTATCTGTTTTGTAGAACCTTGATTACACTTAGAGGACCGGTTTGGGTGACCTAGGAAGTAGATCCAACATGGAATTGTCACAATTCTTTAGAATGTGTGTATGCCTTATCCATAGGGCGTTCTAGAAAATTAACGTGTTGTTCCTTTTCTTGTACTCTATGTTGCAATACTTGCTTCTTCCCTATGTTGACCTTTATCATTCCGATACCTTCATTGTCTTTTCCTCGTGTCATACCTTTCTTCCTTCCTTCACTTGAACCGACTGGATCGGAGGTTCCATTCATCGTGTCCTTTATTGCTGCCTCATGCTTCTATGAATGTGTAAACTCCAAAAAGCTCCTCGAGTCGGACCATTCGAACACTTGTGGAAACAGTGGTGTTTCCATCCATAGTTACCTTGATCATGCGTAATGGATAGGAGTTACCTTGGTCTTTTGTAGATGAGCTTGACTTCCGAAAATCTTTAGTGTAGTGATCCTTTGTGTTGAGAGAGTTCTTACATGGTGGTGCGCCTTCAGGTGGTGAGCAGTTACTCTGAAAATGGCCATATTCCTCACAACGAAAGCACATAATAGGCCTCGGAGGACGGTTTTGTCAAAGACTTCCTCCTGATCTTTGTTGTTCTTGGTTGGTATAGAAGGTGGTCACAGAGGATGTTCTTGAATGAGGTTGCCCTAAGAGAGAAGAATGAGTTTCTCCTACCCATTGAACAATTAGTGGTTGTCCTTGCATTAGATTTTGAGTTCCTACACCCTTCAAAAAGTAGTTGTCCTTAGCTTCATGGCCTCCTTTTCCGCAAAACTGGAAGGAAACCCACCCCGGGCACTCCTTGGTGGTGTGTCCTTGATTTGTGCACAGAAAACACCAAAGTCCACTTCTTACCTCTTTCAATGTTCTCAATTCTTCCAATTCTTGTCGTATCTATGCAAGGCCATCTTAGGTGCTTTTCTCTTCTCTCAAGCCCTTTCGAAGTTTCAGAGCTTCCATTTCTTTTTTTAATTCTAATACAATATCTTCATTTGAGGAAGAGCCCTTACCTTGGTGAGTTCCAAGATGAATTATTTCTTCCTCTATCCTTGTGGCTTCCACATCAGATTCTCTTAAAGTGGAATCTCATCGTAGAAACCCTCTCAACTTTTGTTTGGTGGTTCTCGGCAGAGCCTTTTCCACCCACTTCTTAATCATGAAATTACCACATGCATTTGGTAGCCTCACCACCAAGGATCGTTTCCTTGTCATAAGTTACAAAAAGGATTTTCTTGCATCTAATATTAACTTTTCTACTTCATCGAGGGTTCTTTTTGTGGAGTTACCTTGCCTAAATGTTTTTGTGATTTCGGTTCTCAATGCTTCCCATTTCTAGAAGTGGTTGTCAACATACTGGCTAAAACATTTGTCTGCTAAGCAAAGGGCAAACAATGCATCATGTCTTTGTTGTAGACCTCTACTTTTGCATGTTGAGCAAAATATCCGCTCGGAATCTTCATGGGCACTGCTTTCGAATGAGAAAAATCTGATGTTGATCCTGGATAATGAAGAGGAGAGCTCCTCTGCATGTTGTTGTCTTTTGTCGTACCTTGTTCTTTGGAAAAAACAGCAAGCCTCTTTGCATAGGTTTCTTGAGTTTTAATTTCTTCTTCTAGTTAGAAGACTAGTCCCAATTTTTCGGATGTGGATATGCTTCTAACTAGTGTTGGCGTGGACCATTTTGGATGAGGCTTCTACTTGGAGTGGGGATAATGTTTTGAGCAAAAGCTATTTGGCTAATCGGGAAAACTGTAGGTGGTGAAATGAAGTGTGTGGGTACAGGGAATGCAAAATGCACTACTCCTGAAGAATATGTGAGCACATGAACACATTACCAAAATAGACACTAGGAACCATACTTCAAATCAACACTAGGAACCACACTTAGAGGTAAGGATCCAGCAACGGCAAGCATGGAGCACAACACCATACTAATTAGAAGGTCAAATACAACACAATGAGAAGACAAAGGGTTATCTCGTACCACTATTAATCCGACTACAGCTGATCATACCAAGCAAGGGCATGAGAACGCAATCTCAGGGTATTCTTACACAATGGCTTCAAGGAAGCGTGACGGGACTCCACTACCAGGAGCTCTAAGTTCACTCTCTCACTCTCAGCTTAACATATGGCCTACTCGTGCCCTGCATATCACACCCTTTTCCACTTGCAGGTTCTCCTTTTATAGGAGAGAGGTGAGGAGCTGGTTACAACAGGAGAGTTTGTTCCATCGGGGTAGTGGGAGTTAATGCATTAGGCGGTGACAAGAGTCAGCCGTCACCTCAGCCGCCCCTGCCTCAGTGTCGGACCATGTCGTGTAATGATGAGTGGCTGGGTCCGGACCCAGCCTTGTGAGGTCTACCTTGGGCATACAGTCGCCCAAATCTTCCATCCTGGCGCCCAACTCTAGATTGGGCGTGTGGTGCCTTGGCCACTGAAGCCTTGGACACTGAAGCCTTGGCCACTGAAGCCTTGGCCACTGAAGCCTTGGCCACTGAAGCCTTGGCCACTGATCCTTGGCCACTGAAGCCTTGGCCACTGATGCTTTAGCCACTGAAGCCTTCATCAATATTTGTTCTACAGGTTGCCCGCCACTAGTGTCTCTCCGTCCCGGAGAGATGAGGGAAAGTAGGTCCAAATACATAGAGGAGGAGAAAAATTACATTAGAAAATGGCGGATAGAAAATTACAGCATGGTTTATATGAGAATGAATACATAATTGGCTGCAAAAGGAAAAATGAGCCCTGCTGAACAAAGTAATGTTCCAAAGGTTTTACAACGGTATCAAAATGTAACTATGACACTGTGCGAAAATAAAATACTAGAGAGCTATGAGACTAGTCACTGTGCGAAAATAAAATACTAGAGAGCTATGAGACTAGTCACATGCAGATTCTGGTTCCTTCTGCTGGTCTTGATTAGCTTCTTGATTGGGTTCTTCCTGTGGTGGTGGACTGTTGTCTTCAGTATCGGATGATGTGAGCAGAGCCTTTAATGCACTAAATTTGGATTTTAGTGCGTCCTTTTGTTTCTTCAAGGTTGTATTCTCAGCCAAGAGCTGCTTGTTTGCTGATTTTAATGCATTGTTTTTAGCCTTCAATCTTTTGGTCTTCTCTTCTTCATCCTGCAAAAATGCCTCCAAATTTTTTACCTTGTCTTCAAGTATGCGCGTGGTCTTGCAGTGACTAGACATTTCAGCTATCTGCATGTACAGTTCCTTGTTGACGAGACTTACGCGCAGAAACTCTTCACTTAACATATGAGTATAATGGGTCAGCCGATTCTCTAATCGCACACACACCTGCCTGTCTTCCATCAATTTGTTAGAAATCTCAGCAAACCTGTTCTTTGCTACATCCATTTGGCACATACCCTGTAAATGATTAGGGACTATTGGCCATACATGTTTCGTATATTTGGCATTCGTGGAGAGCTGCTCAACACTAGATGCATCAAGAAGGGGGTGTGGAGGTAAATCTGTCGGAGGGTTGTGGCGAGAAGGGGAGAATCGAAATGGGGGTGGAAAAGGTAGTATGTCGAATGGGGGTGGGCAGATGGAACTGTGAGGGGTCGTAGTAGGGGGTGGTGTGTGTGTGTGAGGAATAGGTATGGATGTTGGTGGTGGGGGCGAAGTTGGATGAGATGGTGGTTGGGGAGATGGGAGGTGGTGTGGGACGGGATGTGGAGGGGAAGGGGGCGGAGTGGCACATGGTGGGAATTGGATATGAATCGGATCCATTGGGGTGTCAATGGCAACAGGAGTGGTCATGGAGGAAGCGGGAGGTGGAGTGGGGTTGGAGTGAGATGGGGCAGTGGGCGTAGTGGGTACTCCTGAAGTGGGGGAGGTTTGTGAAGGTGGATGGAAGTGAATGGAAGAAGAGGGTTTCGACGAGGAAGTGGGTACTAACTTGATTGGAGGAAAGGGAGTGTTGGCGGATGTGCGTACCTTCTTAGAAGATCAAGCATACCCTTGTTGGTCGATAGGCAGCTTGTCAAGGAGCTCTCTGGAATCCTTTTGAACTTTTGCCCTTCTCTTTTTGCAAGGAATCGCCGTTTGCGGACTTTTTGATGAGGTGTGGCCCAGTACGTCTTTGCCTTTGGAGTGGAGAGCGGTAAAATATCTGTAAATGTACGACATGATATGACCACCTACCACTTTGAATGTGAGTGCCTTTTTGCCCACTTGCTGCCCATACCTCTTCTTTCTTTCTGCCAGGGACTGAAGTAAAACCTTATGGTATGGGTAGGGCTTTGCTTGGGCAAAGCAAAGAAGGGGCTCACATACCTTTACATCCGTGAAATGCAGATTGTCCTTCAAGAGAAAAAATGCTTTGAATAATATGAGCCTCTGCATCATTACCTGGCTACAAGTGGAAGTGGAGAAGCTATTGGTACATGTCTGCAAAATGTCTGAAATGGACAACTCCGCATAGCTTCCTGCTTTTCTAGAATCTGGAATTTCTTGGGTGCCCAACATGATAGCGAGCTTCTCTTTGGTAATTCGTCCTCCAGAAAGAGAGGGGAAGGACTTGAAAAGTGTCAAGATCTCCATCCCACTTGCTTGAGGATCACCAAGCGAGGGAAGCTTGGCACTTGCAATGGTGAACAAACCCATATTCTTTAATTCCTGTGAAGAAAATGAACTATGAAGCTTACCACATATACTTAGGTCCAGCTTCAAGGTGATTTCGTCAGGAATGGAAACGAGTATCTCGGTCGTGGTGGCCACGTTTGCTGAAGATGTAGCAGAATCTTGCTGAAGACTCGGTTCGGCTGCTGGAGTGATATGTTGGTCCGGCTGAATTTCTTGTTCCAGTGACTCTTCTGACTCTGAGGGATTCTCCTCGGAGACCACATATAGTGAATCACTCGAATCATCAGATGATTGTCCGGATGCGCTGTCAGTGTCCGTTTTGAATTCGGAGAGTGTTTCCTCTATTTCCAGTGAAGATGAGGCCATGGTGTATATAGTTAATTGCTGTGGAGCACAGGGTGGACCCTTAGCAAGTGATCGGCTGGTTGCAAAACACACCTTCCGAGGGAGGGCTGCCGGCAGGCTGATCGCTACAGGTGGGGCTTAGTTGAGCAGGGGCTGTCTGAATAGAAGAGATGGCAGGCCAGCACGTGGCAGAGGGAGTGTTCAGTCGCTCGCTACAGATGGGATGGGATTAAGTAAGAGGTGGCCGTGTTTATATGCTGAAGGAACTTGGAGGGGTCGCCCAATTGCGAGTGAGGGGAGGTGGAGAGGTCGCCCGCGTGGATCGGTCGCCTACTGCCGGGTGGGGGAAGGTGGGGAGGTCGCCCGCGTGGATCGGTCGCCTACTGCTGGGTGGGGGAAGGTGGGGAGGTCGCCCAGGGATGCCGCGTGTCGCGTAGGTAGGGAGATGGGGAGGAGCTAAAGATAGGATGGGTCGCCCGCGTGCGGTGAGGAGGTGGAGAGGTGGCCTGGGAGGGGGGTCGCCCGATGCAGAATGGTCGCCTAAATGGGGAACGAATTATGGTAGACCGGTCGCCAAATTTGTCGCCAATTTTGGGTAGATGGTCGAATTAGTGGAGGAAGGGAATGTAAGAGGAGTGTCGCCCACTTCGGGAGGGATGGTTGAACGGTCGCCAAGTTTGGGGGGACAAAATATGGTAGAGGGTCGCCCTGGAGAGGTGTGTGAGGGATGAGGGTCGCCCAAATGTCCGCGGGTTTGCAATGGATGAGGGTCGCCCAATTTCCCTAAATTTGGCCACCAGGAGGAGGGGGTGTTCACTTTGAGAGGTTTATGGGAGGGTAGGTCGCCCTGGGTGAGGGTCGCCCAACTCTAGGAAATGGAGGGGGTCGCCCTATTGAGGAGAGTAGCAAGTGGGTCGCCTTGGAGAGGAATATAAGGAGGGTCACCAAGAGAGGGTGAAGGGGGGATCGGCCAGGGTGAGGGTCGCCCAAGGGTGTCGCCCAAGGTGGGGGTCGCCCAAGGGTGTCGCCCAAGATGGGGGTCGCCCAAGGGTGTCGCCCAAGGTGGGGGTCGCCCAAGGGTGCCGCCCAAGGGGAGGGTCGCCCAAGGGTGTCGCCCAAGATGGGGGTAATTGAGGGAGTTGGGAGGTGAGGTCGCTATGATGGCGCAATGAAGGGATAGTGAAGGGAAAAAGGGAGGAGTGTCGCTCGGTGAGTATGACTGAAGAGGAGGAGATACAAGTTGAGGAAGGGAGGGTGCTCATTTTGAGAAGTGGAATGAAGGGTGGGTGGCCCTGGGCGAGGGTCGCCCCAATTGGAGGAAGGGTAGGGGGTCGCCTAGGGTGAGGGTTGCCCGATATAGGAAAAAAGAGTAGGGTAGCTTAGGAGAGGTGGAATGGAGGAGGCTGCCGAAATGCAAGGGTGAGTGAGGGTGGAAGTGCGGAGAGCCAAGTGGTTTAATTAAGTTGCCAGTTGCCCAAGGTGCCTGGAAGTTGATCAAGAGGATATTATCGTATGTGAGTTGAGAGGGAGGATGGCCACATTGAGGATGGCAAGGAGGTTGCATGCCAATGAGGAGGAGCTTGACTGTGATGGGAAGAGACGAGGTGTGACGAGTTTACCTGGTCACTACAAGTGGATACCCAAGGGGTTGATGCCCAAGGTGTAATTGAAGGAGGTCCCCTACATGGGTGTTAGAGGAGGGTCGCCAGGAGGAGGATCGCCAAAGTGATCTTGGTAGAGGGTCGCCCAGTGGTTAGGTAGAGGATGGCCCAGGTGTGAAGGAAGGTGCCCAAGGAGGGGAGTCGCCCAAGTAGAGGGTCGCCCAGGTGTGAAGGAAGATGCCAAGTAGGGGAGTCGCCCAAGTAGAGGGTCGCCCAGGTGTGAAGGAAGGTGCCCAAGAAGGGGAGTCGCCCAAGTAGAGGGTCGCCCAGGTGTGAAGGAAGGTGCCCAAGTAGGGGAGTCGCCCAAGTAGAGGGTTTTAGAGGTTCTAGCTTAGAGAGGTGGCCTTAGAAGGAAAAAGCCCCCAAGGAAAAGGAAGGAGATCCTTGGTGATAGAAGGAGTTTTAAACAGTTTGAAGTGTAAGCCCATGAGAGGAAGGTGGGAGTAGATGAATTAGGTAATTGTAAGCCTATGAGAGGAAGGTGGGAGTAGATGAGTTAGGTGAAGAAGACAGATGAGAAAAGCCCAATATCTACATTCGTAAATGATAAAACTAACACTAACAGGTAACAACATATGGGTATGTACACAAAGGTAAATACTCTCTTCTCTATTTTTCCACATAGGGTTTTAGCTTGGATTCATTGACTAAGGGGAGGATTGTTCCTGTCAGCGTGGAGATTTGTACTGCCCCTTTTGGGAGTGTTTGTATGACCCTAAAAGGTCCGTTCCACCTTGGCATGAGTTTCTTCTTAGCCTTCTTCTCGAATAGTCGCGGATGGTACATCAAAACTAAGCTCCCTTCCTTAATTTTTGACTTCCAAAGGTTGGCATCATGATTTTGTTTCCTTTTTTCTTGTACTGTCACTAGAGTATCATTGCCTATCTTTCTCTTTTCTTCTAGAAGTTGCAGCCTTACAATGTTTGCTGAAAGAGTGCTAGTAAGCTCAGGAATTCGATTGATTCCCACTCGGTTGGAGCCATGCAAGAACTCAAAAGGAGCAATTGCTTGTAATCCATACAATAGTTCAAATGGAGTATGACCTGTTGTGGCCTTAAAAGAGGTTCTATATGCCCACAAGGTTCCAAGATATGCCTGTCCCCAAGTATTAGGAAATTGTAAACATGTTTTCCTTAGTAGGAGCATAAGGACCTTGTTTGTGCTCTCTGCTTGCCCATTTGCCCTTGGGTAATAAGCACAGGACTTCTTATGGAAAATTTGATACCTGTTAAAAATCAAAGTCAACACCCTATTGACGAAATGGGACCCTTGATCTGTTGTAACCTCTATTGGACACCCATATCTGCAAAAGATATAATTATACAAGAAGTGAGCTACCGTTTCTGCAGTGCAATCTTTACTCGCTATAACTTCAGCCCACTTAGTAGCATAATCGGTTGCCACTAAAAGATACTTTGCACCTGAATCTTGTGCTACTGGGAAAATAGGGCCGACAAAGTCTAGTCCCCAGTGCTCAAATGGTTGCCAAGCCATAGAGATATTGAGTGGCTGATTTCTTTGTCGTGTTGGTTTGGGCGCACATCGTTGGCAAACATCACATGCCTTGGCAAACTTAGTGGCATCTCTAAAGAGATATGGCCACCATAGGCCGCTTTGGAGGATTCTGAGTGCAGTGATATGTCCCGGAAAATGACCACTAGACTTTCCTTCATGTGCCAATTGAAGAACACTTTCCGTTTCATGTGGTTGAAGACACCTTCTGTACATCCCATCAGGGCCAACCTTATAGAGGGTATCCTTTGCCATCATGAAATTCTTACTTTTTAGGAGGAGTCTACGCTTTTCCAATGGAGTGGACCCAGTATGAAATTGGCCCTTCCCTAGAAGGAGAATTAAGTCATCATACCATGTTGGTGCCGTACTTACTTTGTAGATTTGGCTGTCGGGGAAATCATCTTCTACTCCCTTTGTTGCTTGTCCCGGATGCCTCATGCGAGAGAGATGGTCTGCAATGACATGCTGCCTACCGCTTCTCTGTATAATTTCAAAATCAAATTCTTGGAAGAGAAGCAACCATCTCCATACTCTTCCTGCAACTTGCGGCTTATTCAACAAATATTTTAAAGCCTGATGGTCCGTAATTATGGTGAATGTAGTGCCTAAAAGATAGTGCCTGAATTTCTTGAGGGCAAATACAATAGCCAATGCTTCCCTTTCTGTGGTGCTATAGTTCTTTTCTGCTTTTGAGAGGAGTCTACTTGCATAGTGAATGGGTTGATCTAATTTGTGTACCTCGCTTGGTTGAGTCTGCTCCTACCGCATACAAGCTCGCATCTACATGCACGTGGAATGTTTTTGACCAATTTGGTGAAATGAGTATGGGTGCAGACGCCAACCGTTGTTTTAGGTAAGTAAATGCTGACTCCTCTTCTTCAAACCATTGGAAAGGAAAACTTTTGCTTGTAAGTCGTGAAAGTGGTCGTGCTGCCTCGGCATACATGCGTATAAACTTGCGGTGATATCCTGTGTGCCCGAGAAAGCTTTGGACCTCTTTAGCATTGATAGGTCTTGGAAGCTTGAGAATTGACATTACCTTATCCGGATCTGGAGTCATGCCTTTTGCAGAGACCACGTGTCCTAACAGGGTACCTTGAGTTACCAAAAAATGACATTTGTTAGGGTTAAGTTTCAAACCTGTTTCTCTGCAACGCTTGAACACTTGTTCTAATTGCTTCAAATGTTCTGGCATATTTTCTACTGCACTAGTGCAGGCTGCTCCAGAGAAGGTCGAAAAGTCGTCCATAAAAATTCTTAAGAATTTTAGGAGCAACTTGTTGAAGATCAGATACACTGTCCTATTAAAAGTGGCTGGTGCATTTCTAAGGCCGAAAGCCATTTTGGTGTAGATATAGGTTCCCCAAGGAGTTACAAAGGCTGTTTTTGGTTGATCGTTAGGATGGATTTCTAGTTGATTGTATCCACTGAAACCATCCATGAAACTGTATAGCATATGTCCCGCCACATCTTCAATCACTTGTTCAGAAAAGGGAGTGGGAAACCCGTCAGGGATGGTTACCTTATTTAATGCTCTGAAATCCACGCAAACTCTGATTTTATTAGGCTGCTTCTTAGGTGCTATGACCATAGAGGACAACCATTCGGAATGCTCTACTGGGACTATGATTCCTGCTTCTTCCATTTTCTGGATTTCCCTTTTGACTGCTTCTGCATATTTGGGATTTAGCCTATACATCTTTCCTCTAATTGGCCGAGCTTCATCCACTAGAGGAATAGTGTGTATTCCGAGTTCTTTTGGTATTCCTGTCAAATCCTTGTAACTCCATGCAAATATATCTTTAAAATTCTTCATGAATGTTATTACCTCTGTGAGCAGAAGAGGGTGTTCCCACAACCAACTTGCGAGTAAAAGATTCTGTGGATGTCCGTCTTCCCCCAAGTTGACTTCTTTAACTGGCTCCACAGGTGCCTCTTCCTCAGCCTTGAACAGCGTCTGCTCTGTGAATGCTAGACTATCATTGATAGTGATTTCTTCGGACTTTTCCTGTGTCCATCCTACTGGAACTTCTGCTAATGGAAAAATGCTTTCCACTAGTTTTTCGGCTGTTTTGCTTGATTCAATCTTATCTTCCCCTTCAACTCTTTTCGGAATTTTACCTCTTCGAAAATCTTTGGCTGGCTCGCCCAAGACTACAGACTCCACAATAATAGGTTCATCTGCCTCTTTATTCATGATTGCTACCGTGAAACATGTAACATTGTTGGTCTCTTCTATCCAATCCATGATGTCCCCTAGTTCTTCATTGGATAGATTTTCTCCTTCATCAACTTCTTCCTTGATGTCATGTGGTGTCGTCTCACATGGTTCTGTGTGAGACGTTCCGGATGCCCATTGAGCCGCCCAGCCAATTGTAGGAGTAGCCCAAGGTGGCGGATAAGCTGCCCATTCAGGTGCCCAATGTGGGGATCTTTGAGGAGCCCAAGCTTCTGGGGCGACCCAGTTATTCGGAGGCTGAGGCACCCAGCTTGGACTATGAGGTGGAGTCGCCCAGGTGGAGGAGGGTGGAGGCTGCGCCCAAACTGAAGGTTCAGTCGCCCAGTTATTGAAGGGTGGAGGTGGAGTCGCCCAGCTGGAGGAGGGTGGAGGAGGTTCAGTCGCCCAATTATTGAAGGGTGGAGGTGGAGTCGCCCAAGTTTGATTAAGAGTTGGAGAGGGAGTCGCCCAGTTGGGAAGAGAAGAAACTGACACCTCTTGATCTTCCAAAACCCATGGTGGAGGAGAAGTGGCCAAAATGTCTGCTCCCTCTGGAATGGTTCGTGGTTCCTCTTCTCTAGTGCTATTATTTTCTTCCTGTGCATTCTCCTCTGGATGTAGAACAACTTGAGAAGTACCTAGGGCTTCATCTGGTCCTCCTTCCATGTGGAGTTGTCTCATCACCTTGTCTGGTCCGGCCACCCATAAGGTGTCACTTCCCCAGTCATGTACCGCTTTACTGTGGCGTAGCCATGGTCTTCCTATCAGCAAAGGAAATCCTCCCTTCACCTTAGGGAGTGTTATTACCACAAAATCCAACACAAATTTTAAGTTATGTATGATGACTTCCACCTTTTCCACTATGCCTAATGGGCTTACTTTGCTTTGGTCTGCCAGTGATACTGTAAAGTGAGCATCTTTAGTTGGTCTCAGGTTTAGCCATGTCATGGTGTACTCCGGCATCAGATTAATACCAGATCCTCCATCAACTATCACTCCCACCAAGGGAGTTCCCTTGATACTTACAGTTAATCTAGGACTCTTGTAATCAGTGAGAGGTGCCATCCTAGATGGTTCTGAGCTATAAGTTGATGGTATAGGTGTTTGTTGAGAAGTTAGGGAAGTGAAGCCTTGCCCGCCACTTAATATGGTGCCAGGGTCTAACCCATTTATGGCAGCCATTACTTCTCCTCTGAATCCAGGACTTATTGCTAACAAGTTATATAGAGATACCTGTTGGTAGGTGCTCTGCAAGACTTGAACTGCAGTGAGGAAGCCTTCTTGGCTGTTCCTTGAAGTAGATCCATGCTGGAATTGCCTTAGGTCCTCCTTAGATACTGCATATGCTTTGTCAATAACTTGTTCATTAGTATCTTTATCTCTTCCCAGTGAGATTTTTGCTTTGTCTTGGTGGTGGTTGGCTCCATGAGAAGGTTCATGCTCCATGGTCTTTTTCCCTTTGTCTTTTGATGAATCCGTTGCTTCTTTTGCAACATCTTTCAAAGCTACCTTCTGTTTTTGTGCCCTTGTCATGACTCCGGAAAGTTCCTCGAGTTGGACTACTCGGGCGCTTGGGGAGCCTACAGTGCCCTTATCATTAGATACTGTGATCATATGCAGGGGGCAAGAGTTACCTGGCGTGCTTGTAGAAGGCATTGACTTTGGGCAGTCCTTCGTGTAATGATCCCTTGTTTCAGGACAATTTTTGCATGGGGGAGCATCCTCAGGAAGCGAACATTTACTTTGGAAGTGTCCATACTCCCCACATCTGTAGCACATTATAGGCCTAGGTGGTCGATTCTGACGAGGTCTACCTTCTTGCCGTTGAGGTCCTTGATTGGTGTAGAAAGTTGTTACTGGAGGCGTTGTAGTGGATGGTAATGGTGGCTTCCCCAACAAAGAGGATTGAGCCACTCCTACCCATTGAGCTACCGGAGGTTGCCCTGGCATCATAGTCTGATTTCCAAGACCCTTTAGAAAATAACAATCCTTGGCCTCATGGCCACCCTTGCCACAGAACTGGCATGTTAGCTTCCTTGGACATTCGTGTGATGTGTGTCCTTGGGTACTACACAGAGAACACCACAGTCCAGTTCTTACCTCCCTTAGTGTCTTGAGTTCTTCAAGCTCTTGTCGTAATTGAGCGAGACCTTCTGAAGTTCCCTTGTCCTCTTCTCGATTCCTTTGCAGCTTCAAGGTCTCTAGTTCCTTCCTCAAGGCTGTCACCATGTCTTCATCTTGGGGAAAGGTTTTTCTCGGTTGTGCTCCAAAATGGACTCGTGCACCCTCAATCCTTGTGGCAGCTGCTTCGAATTCTCTCAAGGTGGAGTCGGGTCTCAACAGCTCTCTTAGCTTCTGCTGGGTGGACTTCGGCAAGGCCTTCTCCACCCATTTCTTGACAAGGAAATCTCCTGGTGGTTCCGGCAATCTTGCTACTAGTGACCTTGCCCGCGTCATAAGTTCTGAAAATGATTCTCCCATATGCAAGATTAGATTCTCAAGTTCATCCAAGGTTCTTTCTGTAGAGTTACATGGTCGGAATGCATCTGTAAATTCGGTCCTCAATGCTTCCCATGTATGGAAATGGTTTTCCGCGTACTGGCTGAACCATTTGTCCGCCAGTCCTTCAAGAGTGGATGGAAAGAGAGCAAGGAATGCGTCCTGTCGTTGTTGTAAGCCTCTGCTTTTACAAGTTGAAAGAAATCTTCGTACATGATCTTCGGGATCTTCATTAGCACCTCCGTGAAATGAAGAAAATCTGATATTGATTCTTGACAAAAGAGCGGAAAGCTCCTCTGCCATGGTCTTGTTAAGAAGAGTGCGTTGAGTTTTAGTTTTGTCGTCTAACCCTTCTACTCTAGAGACTAGGTTTGAATCTAACCCCTCGATTCTAGAGACCAGGCCAGAAACAGAGAGGCTTCTTATGGGTGTTTGGAAAAAGTCTGGCCGTCTTCTGTGATAACACTTGATTGGTGTCTTCTTAGGGTTTAGCTGCCTCTCCTTGCTAGTTCTGGTGTGGGTCATGGACCATTTTTGGAACTACTTCTGCAAGAGGAGTTCGCCCCAAGGGAGAGGTCGCCCGGGAGAAGTCTTCGCCCCAAAAGAGGTTACTCCAGTGGGAAGTTGGAGGAGGAGAAGTTGACACCCAGGGGTCAACACGGAGGATAGGAAGAGTGGTCGCCAAGCTAGGAGCGGGAGAGTAGGTGGAGGAATAGTCGCCCAGAAGCCAAGAAGGAGGATGAGGAGGAAGAGGGTGGTCGCCTAGGAAATCAACAGAGGAGGAGGGGTCGCCCAAGAATCCAAGAGGAGAAGAGTCGCCCACCAAAAGTGAGAAGGATGAGGAGTAGTCGCCCAAAATTGAGAAGGATGAGGAGAAGTCGCCCGGAAGGTAGGGAGTAGTAGGAGGAAAAAGGGCAGTCGCCCAAGAGGATAGGAAGGGGGAGGAGGGGAAAAAGTGGCTCTGGGTACTCAATCTTAGACAATTACTCAAAGAGAAGGGTACTTAAGTCTTAAGTGATTTCTCAAATAACGAGAAATCTCCAGAAGCCCCGTCCCACCGGGCGTGCCAAATTTTCACCTGTAGGTGGTGAAATGAAGTGTGTGGGTACAGGGAATGCAAAATGCACTACTCCTGAAGAATATGTGAGCACATGAACACATTACCAAAATAGACAATAGGAACCATACTTCAAATCAACACTAGGAACCACACTTAGAGGTAAGGATCCAGCAACGGCAAGCATGGAGCACAACACCATACTAATTAGAAGGTCAAATACAACACAATGAGAAGACAAAGGGTTATCTCGTACCACTATTAATCCGACTACAGCTGATCATACCAAGCAAGGGCATGAGAACGCAATCTCAGGGTATTCTTACACAATGGCTTCAAGGAAGCGTGACGGGACTCCACTACCAGGAGCTCTAAGTTCACTCTCTCACTCTCAGCTTAACATATGGCCTACTCGTGCCCTGCATATCACACCCTTTTCCACTTGCGGGTTCTCCTTTTATATGAGAGAGGTGAGGAGCTGGTTACAACAGGAGAGTTTGTTCCATCGGGGTAGTGGGAGTTAATGCATTAGGCGGTGACAAGAGTCAGCCGTCACCTCAGCCGCCCCTGCCTCAGTGTCGGACCATGTCGTGTAATGATGAGTGGCTGGGTCCGGACCCAGCCTTGTGAGGTCTACCTTGGGCATACAATCGCCCAAATCTTCCATCCTGGCGCCCAACTCTAGATTGGGCGTGTGGTGCCTTGGCCACTGAAGCCTTGGCCACTGAAGCCTTGGCCACTGAAGCCTTGGCCACTGAAGCCTTGGCCACTGAAGCCTTGGCCACTGAAGCCTTGGCCACTGATCCTTGGCCACTGAAGCCTTGGCCACTGATGCTTTAGCCACTGAAGCCTTCATCAATATTTGTTCTACAAAAACTAGAGGGGAGTTGGAGGAAAGAGTTGATGAGTCCCCCTTACAGGTTGGAATATGGCTTGGAAGTGGCGATAATAAGTCACCCAAGATTATAGGTCACCCAAGCTAAGAAGGGGTGACAATGTAGAGTCTCCCAAGCATGTAGATCCCAAGTTGCGGAGTCTCCAAAATTCAAAGGATAAGTGGAGTCCAAATTGTGTCGTCCAATTTGGGAGGAGGTAGAAAAGATGGTGAAAAGCTAAACACCCTTGCAAATCCCTAGATATATGTCAGAAGTCACTCAGTGCAGTCCAAGGCTTAGAAGGCTATAACAGTGTTCAATGCTAATGAGATGGCAACATTGAAGAGGCTAAATTGGTGAAACCCCATATACCAAATCTTCTAGCCGTTTCATTGTTTCTTCATTATTGTCATTTGAACTTTGTATTGACTCATAGTTACCATAACTCCAATGAAGATTTCTTGTTCATTCGAGCACCTGTTGATTGCTCAAATGAGCATTCATGTAACCAAGCATCTGGTCACATCCAACGCCAACCCATATTGATTTAGGATCAAGGAAGGTTGTTTGAGGGCATTTTCCTTACTGAAACAAAAGCCCCATAAGCTCCTGTTAGTTTGAGAGATTTTGATTCAGCACGGGTCAACATGCTATCATGCCATCATGCCATCATGCTTCATGTTCAACCCATAACCTTGATACTCCTTGTACTCGTGCACTATTCAGTACATCAAGATAAACTATCTAGACACTCATGAGAAAAGAACCAGTGCACTAATTAACTGCAGTTTGTGGATTACATTCCAAACTTTAGCTTCTCTATGTTTTCTTGTTCTAGTGCTCTATGTGGTGCATCCTCTTCAATGGAGTGTGCATTATGAGTTGCGATTTGAGGGCTAAAAAAGAGAAGAAGACTACACAAAACAACTACACATATGAGAATATGAAAAAGAGAAAGATGCTCAAAATTCAAGTAGAGAATACCAGCACAAGAAGACAACAAATACAAGATAATCAGCGCAAAAGTACAAGGTTCAAGAATACAGAGACATCCAACTCACTGAGAATAAATCAGGTGTACATGCACTAAGACTACCAACCTCCCTACACTATCTTGATATCAAGAGAAGAACAATTCACCACTACTTGCCCACTGACTCATAGTGTCAAGCAAGCTGGTTTCTAGTCTCGAGGGATGGTGTATTGATCAGGTGCTAAGTGCTCTAATGCTCTACAAAATAGATTAATATGAAACATTTTGTTTTGTGCTCTCCTAAATGCTCAATAAGCTAATTGCTCAAAAGTGCTCTTACTCTTTGGGTATTCCCTCCTTTGTGTATGTCTTTCTCCTTGGGGAGGTCTCCATATATATTCTTTTCTTGGACTCATAAGGTGTGAATTAGTGGCAAAAGTGACAGAATCAGTTTCTTGCCATGTGGAGTGTGTTTCACCTGCAAGATTGAACCTTGTTCCACTATAGTCATTTCCTTGGCAACAACTATCTTCTAAATTCTGGTACTTGTGGCAAAGAATTTGGTGGAAGAAGTGATCTTCTGTGTGCTTGCATGGACTGGAAAGTTTTGCCTCAATGCATCTTTGTTGGCACATTTGATCTATTGGAGTTGTAGACATTGAAGATTTGATTGACTAGAGTTGTAGACCACTTTGAGATTTTGAAATGTACTCAACTTAATTGAAGATGCGGACCATATAGAAATGTGGTTGACTTGGCAAGTTATATAAATTTGGTCTCTTTGTGAGATTTTGGTTTACTTTGCAAATTATGTCAAATTGGTCAACTTTGGCAAGTTAGACCATTTTGCAATAGTCGTCTAATTTGATGGACTCCTTTTAAAATGTAGTCTACTTCAAAAAATGGTCAACTTCAAAAATGGTTGACTTATTTGGCTCACTAATTTTTGGTCAATTTCTCTGAACTTGGTGACTACTTCTCTCTAGACTTGGCAACTTGATCGTCTTTGGCAAGTTGGCCTTCGCTGCATCCATGTATATAAGTGCATCATGTGATTATTATTCCTTTTGTCCCTACTCATCATCATCACATAAAAGTAAAAATATGAAAAGAATACATAGTTCAAGGGACTGAAGATCAAAGTTACAAATTCACATTTATAAATTCAAAGCTACAAATTCACATTTATAAATTCAAAGTTACAAATTCACTCTTGAAAACATGTTAAAAATAAGCACAGTCACAAATTCACATTTATACAGCTTCTTTTCCTCTTTGACCTATGAAACATTTATCAAAATCTCTCCAAATATGTTCTTTTATCTATTTGGAAATATGAAACAAAAGTTATCACTAGACTTGAATCCCTTGGAAGGTGGAAGGGTGGGAATGAGGTGATAGATCACTCAACAAGGTGCAACAAGTAGCGTCGAGATCATGACTACATGAGTTTTAAAATCTAGACTGTAAAGAAAATAGCAAGCTTCTAAAGAAAGGTGTATTGGAATTATGCTATCTACAATTGAATATTTGATGAGTTGATATGATTCGAAATTCCAAATGTAGGAGATAAATAGCTAGAGATAATCCTCAAAAATGTACACTAACCTTAGATTTCCTGACATAAAAATAGTAATAACAAACATTGGTGGGGTTTGATGGAAAAAGGTGAGCCTCGATAAGTCACAGGCAGGCTGGAGATGGTTGTATTAACTAATTATGACATTTGTAAAGGACAAAATATCAATAAGAAGATTTATATCATTAGACTTCCCAATATCCATCAAAATAAAATAAATATGTGCCAAGATTATGAAAGACAGTCTGAAAAATTCAGATGAAGTAAACACCACAAAGACCACTTCGATTGGTTATGATGAAATCTTATCCACTTCAGAGTGTACGTTAGTCCCGCAAGGCATTGTTCCTCTTGAAATTCAAGCCTTGATGGGTTCTCACTTTTGAAAAATATAGAACATGCACAAAACTCGTGGTATTGGTGTAGGAATTCCTGATATGAGTGCACTGAGATTTTTTTTAAAAAACAATAATTTTATTTCTTTGATCGAACAGATGTCTCTTGTTTTCAGGAAGAATAAGAAGTGATACTTATCCATTCACCTCTTGACTGTATCAAATGTGTCTCCTTTACATTGTTCTAACAATAAAGTCTCCTCTGTATTTAAAAAAACCTGCGCGCGTAGAGCGATAGTTTCAGATTGCACATCTGCAACAGATTACTTCCACACAAATTATGAAAGCAGCATGAAATTATGATCCAACTAAAACCTTACAGTAACATATCAAAGAACACACCAGCTATTAACATCTTCAACAAACATACCTGATAGATGTTACAGGCAGTTAAAAGAGCTGAATCGTAATCTTCATCCCAGGAATTTTTGATGGATTCAAAATAATTGCTCATTCTTCCCTCATCACTTGCATGTGGCATGGTCCCAGCTTCCAAAAATCTGTCCCACTGAAGTAATAAAAAATCCTTAAAAGATAAAGATAAGATGCATGTATGTGATTCATGTTACTGAAAGAATTCAGAGTCTGTGTGTGTGTGTGTGTGTGTGTGTGTGTGTTGGGGCGGGGGGGGGGGGGGGGGGGGGGGGGGGGGGGGCTACTCATGGTGTTAGTCCACTAGGGTGGATAATCCTTTGAAAACATCTCGAAACTCCATGTGCAAGCGCTCATTCTTTGTGAGGCTACTTATGATGTTTATTTTCTAGGACGGATCACTGCTTTACATCACTGTCATGATGCATCAGGTATTTAGCTTACGTTAGGAATGTTTCCCTAGGAGACACCAACAAATCCTCAAAGATTCAGCTTTGGATATGCGATGAAACCTAGACCTTTGACCTGGTCCATGTATAACTTCAAGATATATACACTGAATACTAGAAGGGAGCAAAAAGGTGACTGCAGAGCCATTGGAGTGGTGGCTACATTATGGCTATGGTCACCCTTCCATGGCTCCACATGCTCTACGAGTCTTATCACAGGAATTTGTTTTGTATTGATAGTTGAACAATAAACATTGATTCATAACAGTTTCAATTTCTTTATTTTGAAAATGCTTCTGGATGTAATGACTCATGACTCATAAATTATCATCTGTGTAGGATGCTTCCTCTAGTGCATGTGAACGTAATTGGTGCGCCTATTCTCTCATTCATACAAAGTTGAGGAATAGGTTGATTGTACAATAATTAGAGAGGTTGGTCTTTTGTATGGGAAACCTGAGATTGGTGCATGATCTCAAAACAAAAATAGATAGACCAAAACATGTATTCTTTTATATACTTAAATTTATGTCCTTCATTCTTTTAAGTTTAATATTGTAATTCAAATTTCTTTTTTATCATTTATGTAATGTATAGGTATCTCCTACTCTCTCTCTCTCTCTCTCTCTCTCTCTCTCTCTCTCTCCCTCCCTCCCTCCCTCCCTCCCTCCCTCCCTCTCTCTCTCTCTCTCTCTCTCTCTCTCTCTCTCTCTCTCTCTCTCTCTCTCTCTCTCTCTCTCTCTCTCTCTCTCTCTCTCTCTCTCTCTCTCTCTCTCAGGTACACATATCCACATTTTATTATATGCTGATGACATTGTATTGATTTCAGAGTCACCCGAGGGATTACAGCGCCACTTAGATGCCCTGGATGAGTTTTGTACACAGAGGGGCTTGACAGTAAACCTTGGCAAGACTCTAGAGAGATCATGGACTCTAGAGACCAGCGAGAGCTCGGGCGATTCTTACTAGAGATACAGAGTCACAGAGATTCCCTTCTCCAGCCTACTGTAGTAGCCCATACAGGAGGGAGACAGAGTCAGTTCACTGACTTCTTTCCACGACGTGCAACAGTCCTCGCCCCCTCAGCTCACACACCGAGAGGGGTGACTCTTCAGCAGGCTCAGACCTCTCGAGCTAGGAGACGACCCCGTGCTGTAGGATATTGGGCCCCGAGACTTCACCGATACCAGATTACAAAGATCCAGGCCCGTGACCATCGCGCCATGGAGGAGAGACGATCCCGGACGATGGCTGACCCCGCTGCAGCCATAAGGGTGGCCCTGACTCCACCTCCACCTATGTATCACATCTTACACCGGCCCACTAGCATAGAATGGAGCTAGTTAATCGTTTTAGATGCATTTTCATGCCTGTTGTACTACCCTTCTGCATATAGATTATCATAGATCTCGCAGTCCATACACCCCCACTTCCATGGGTATCTCCACATGCATACTACGGAGATCTATATCAGCTTTACCAGTTTTTTCAGCACTTTTTTCTTTTCTCCCATGTACATCGATTTGTCTCATAGGCCAAGTTCGGCCTCCTAATAGACGTGAAAACTCTCTCTCTCTCTCTCTCTCAGTGGATTGGATCATATTGATGTATATGTTTTGTCTCATAGGCTGATTTTGGCCTCTAATAGACGTTAAAAAGTCTTTCTTTCTTTCTTTCTTCTCTCTCTCTCTCTCTCTCTCTCTCTCTCTCTCTCTCTCTCTCTCTCTCTCTCTCTCTCTCTCTCTCTCTCTCTCTCTCTCTCTCTCTCTCTCTCTCTCTCTCTCTCTCTCTCTCTCTCTCTGGTCTGACGCACTGACGCATCTGACGTGCTGACACATCTGACACGCTGACGCTGGTCTGATGCGCTGACGCTCGTATGACGCATCTGGCGCTGGTCTGACAACTCTGACGCGCTGGTCTGACGTCTCTGGCGTGCAGATCTGACGCCCCTGACACACTGACCTGACTCCTCTGACGCACAGATCCGAGGCCTCTGACGTGTTCTGACACCGCTAACGTACAGAAGCTCTGACGTACAGCAGCTCTGACAACTCTGAAGTGGTACACAGATCTGACAGTGGAAAGAGCAGTTCTGATTTTTTTCTGTTCTTCTCATGAGACATGACTCAAAAGTGTAGGATTTGCTGCAAGGAACCCTAGCTTGACACCTCTGTATGAAACAAACACTTACCATCAACAGCTGCTTAGGGCATTTTTAAGAAAACAGTTTATCTGAGTTAAAAAGCACACATAAATAGAAGAGGAGAATGGCACGGCTAGAGAAAAAAGAGGTGGAAGAGATGATCAGTAAAGCTATCAAAGATGTTAAAAAGGAGGCAGACAAAGTGTTGGAGTTAGATGTGTGCGGAAGCATGCAAACAGCACAAGGAAGAAGAAGAAGCTTGGAGCACAAACACACAATACTGAATGTATTACTAGAGAATGTACAAAGATAAGTAGCCCTATTAGGGCAATAGGCGTATATACAAGCCGGGGAAAAAAACCTCCTAAAGAGGGAAAAAAGTGCCCCAGCGGTCCTAGTGTGTTCACACACATCACTACCTAAATATATCAACAAATCCCCCCTGGGAGTGATGCGGTGAACAAGGAGCTGGCACTCATGTATAAGGAAGTGTCAAGCTATGTGGAAATCACTCCACAAAAGGAAGTAAGCCCAAAGCTTTGCGGAAAGCTTCAAACTTCTCCCTAGGCAGAGCCTTCGTGAAAAGGTCTGCAATGTTCTCCTGCGTGGGCACATATGCCAAGCTGATCTCCCCAGCAGAGAACCTCTCCCTAACATAGTGATAATGCACCTCAATGTGCTTAGTGAGAGCATGGAACACAGGGTTCCTCGCAACTGCCAATGCTCTCTGATTGTCAGTGAAGATGGTGGTGGCAGAAGACTGGTCAACACCCAAATCAGCCATAAGGTGTCTGAGCCACACACACTCAACAGTCGCTGTGAAAGCTTCCCTATACTCAGCCTCACAACTGGAAGTGGCCACAATAGGCTGCTTCTTGCTCAACCAAGATATACATGAGCTACCAAGCATGAAGCAAAAACCACTAGTGGACACACGAGTGTCATAGCAGCCAGCCCAATCTGAGTCAGAAAAAGCATGCAAATCTGGCGGTAGTGATCCCCCCTTGGGATAAAACAACCCAAGTAGCCAAGTACCACTCAAGTAGCGAAAGATGCGTTTAACCGCCTTCCAATGCGTGACTCCTGGGCAATGCATAAACCTACTCATTTGTGAGACAGCAAACTGAATATCTGACCGAGTAATGCATAAGTAAATCAAGCATCCAATAGCCTGCTGATAGAGAACAGCATCAAATGCATCTCCAGCATCATGATGACTCAATCGTAAACCTGTCTCCATAGGAGTGGCAATAGGCTTACAGTCTTCAAGGCCAAAACGATGCAATAATGTGTCAATATATTTCGTTTGACACAAAGCCATTCCACCATCAACTTGCATAAACTGAATGCCCAAATAGTGATGCAAATGCTCCAAATCAGACATCTCAAATGAGGCATGCAAATCAGCCTTGAAATCAGCAATATGCTTCTCAATAGGACCAGTGAGCAGCATGTCATCAACATAGACAACAATGATCAGAAGCACATCATTAGCACGCTTAACATATAAGGTGCTTTCAGTTTGACTGTTCACAAAACCATGTGCAACCAGATAGGCATGTATCTTCTCATACCAAGCACGTGGTGCTTGCTTTAAACCATATAATGCCTTCTTTAACCTGCACACCTGGTTTTCATGCCCTTTCTGCACAAAGCCACGGGGCTGAAAAACATACACTTCTTCATGCAAGTCACCATTCAGAAATGTTGTTTTAATGTCCAACTGATGTACATTCAAACCATCATGGGCTGCAAGTGCACAAATGCTCCGAACAATAGTCATACGGCATGTAGGTGCAAAGGTCTCATCAAAATCAATGCCTCTTTCCTGCGCATAACCCTTTGCAACAAGCCTAGCCTTATACCTGTCAACTGTACCGTCAGGTTTACGCTTCAGTTTGTATACCCACTTAGTGCCAATGGCATTCTTGCCAGGAGGCAAGTCACATAAAGACCATGTACCATTCTTCATTATAGCATCATATTCGGATTGCATGGAAGCCATCCAATTTTCTGAATTCTGTGCTTCATCAAAAGAAACAGGCTCATTCTCATCACAGAGACTAGCTGCAGCCATAGCATAGCAATCTGATGCAAAGGAGGCACTATGAGAGCCTGAACGAGTACGATATGACAAAGGTGCATCTAATTTGTTGTCACGCAAAGTCTGCACCAGCCATTTTGGCATAGTTTTTGCCTGCTCAATATCAGCTCTCTCATCAACAAGTGCATCATGTAAATCTGCATCAGAAATAGAATGATCTGCATCATCATATGAAACCTGCAAAGGCTGAGAAGTTGCCTCATTAGGACAAGCACTAGACTGTCCACCTGTAAAAAGAGGCATCAATGTATCATACATGTCTTTGGAGCTATGAGATGTCTCCTTAGTACATGAAAGCAATGGCTGAATAGCATCTTCCACAAAGACAACATCACGGCTAACCAGAATGCGTTTAGTCTGTGGATGATACAGACGATAGCCTTTACTTTCAAAACTGTACCCAACAAAAATACATTTTACTGCCTTATCATCCAATTTTCTGCGATGTTGTTCAGGCACTAATGCATATGCCAAACAACCAAAAACACGCAGATGAGCAACAGATGGCTTGCGGTCATGCCAAGCCTCATATGGAGTGATAGACTGCAGCGCTTTAGTGGGACACCTCTTCAGTACATATGCTGCACACATGACAGCCTCAAGCCAGAAACTATGTGGTAAAGCCTGACTTTTGACCATGCACCTCGCCATCTCCATGAGTGACCTATTCTTTCGTTCAGCAACTCCATTCTGTTGAGGTGTATACGGCACTGTACACTGGTGTTTTATCCCACGTTCAGCCAGAAATGCATTAAAATCAGAAGACATATATTCCCCCCCTCGATCAGAACAGAGGGTTCCCATTTTACATGCTGACAGATTTTCAGCCAAAACCAAAAACTGTTTAAAGCACATGAACACTTCGGACTTTGCCTTCAATGGATATACCCATGCATGCCTGGAAAAATCATCAATAAAAGTCACGAAGTAAAGGTAATTTCCAAAAGAGGGTGTCTGCATAGGACCACAGACATCACTATGTACAAGCTGCAATTTCTGCATAGCCAGAACTGAACCATCTTTTGGAAAGGAGGAACGCTGCATTTTGCCCAAAATACAGCCTTCACATACATGTTTTCCGGGTTCCTCAAGCTTGGGAAAAGAAGACACCATATCAGATTTCTGCAGGCGTAGCAAACTAGCAAAATTCAGATGACCAAAGCGTACATGCCAAAGCTTTGCATCTGACATAGCTTGAGAATCATGAACTGCACATGTCGAATCATGAACAGATCTTTCATAGTCTATGAGCTTATACAGCCAACGACATAAAATGCCAGAAGCAATAATCACATCGCCATTTGACAGATCATGAACTCTAAACCTGTCATCAACAAATTTCACAACCAAACCAATCTTGGCTAATGCAGAAACTGATAACAGGTTCTTTTTGATCCCTGTCACAAATAAAGCATCTGACAAGATGAAAGAACTACCATCAGCAGTAGTCAGAATGATCTTACCAACTCCCATAACAGGATAAGAGTAGTTGTTGGCACATGTGACAGTATTCCCTGTAGGGGCAAGCTCGAGTGAAGAGAAGAAACTGCGCCGCGAGGTAATATGTTTGGTCGCCCCACTGTCAAAGTACCAAACATCTGAGTCCACTGCAGACATGCACTGCTCATGAGAATGGGTCAAAACTGCAAACAGTAGTAAACGCCCATTCTTCTTCCTGCACATGATTAGCAGACTCTGTTTTTGGTGTAGAGGCTTCTGCAACAACCATTCCAGCCTCCTTTTTCTTTGCCTCTTTTGCAGCCAGTTTTGGACAGTTCTTTACGATATGATCATTCCCTTTACAGTACTTGCAAAACAATTTCTGCTTTTCTGATTTCTTCTCATCTTTATCCTGGTTCTTCGAATGTGCAGCATTTGCAGATTTCTGCTTACTAGTAGAAGAGCTCCATTTTCCTTTTCCCTTCTGACTAGCCAGGAAAGAAGCTTGATCTGCAACACGCATAATGGACCTGTGCTGCCTGGACTGATCTTCCTGCAACAGAACAGAGACTAACTCCTCAAATGATAAGGCATTCGGATTGCCTTTCATCATCAACCGAAGAGTAGAAGCAAAACTCTGATATGAATCAGGAAGACTATTCAGAACGGTCTGCACAAGTGAGCTATCTGGTATAACCTCATCAGCAGAAATCAACTGTTCCTTCAAATCTTTGATCTTCGTTAGGAAACTGTCCATACAATCACCTTCATTCATGTGCTCACTCTCCAACTGTTTTCGGAGGTAAGCAACACGAGCCTCATTCCTAGCTTGGTACAATGTGGTAAGTGTATCCAAAGCATCCCTAGCTGTTCTGCAAGAGCGAATATGAGGAATAATGGCACGTTTGACAGACAAAGCTATCAATGCATGTGCCTGGGCATCTCTTCCATCCCAACGAATTTGCTCTGCAGTAGGTGCAACAGAAACAGAAGCACGAACAGGAATCTGCGGAATATCATCTTCGACACCATCTTCGTCATCTCTAGCACCTGTATTTGTAGTACCTGTCGTTACAGGTGTAACAGGACGTCTTTCAACACCCTGCACAATGTTCCACAATCCTTTTGCAACCAAAACATGTCGCATCATATAAGCCCATAATGGGTAGTTGGTACCATCCAACTTATCCTCAACAGCCAACATACGGAATACATCACTGCTTTCAGCCATGGCCGGTGACTAAAATACCTTGATGCAAAAAATTGACTGTATCTCAAAAAGTTTAACAGAACTGCCCAGACGAGTTCTGCTAGACCTGTAGCAGACTTCGAGACGCTTAAACTGGCGGACAGAAACTCGTATATACCTTTGGCACAAAAGGACGAAATAGCCTGCACAAGCGCTGCGATAGTGCGTTCGGTATGCTCACCAAAATTCGTGCGATTCTGAGACTCCAAACGGAGGAGTGTCGACGGCCCCCTAGATGAAGCGACGACCCTCTCTGATACCAATTGTTGGAGTTAGACGTGTGCGGAAGCACGCAAACAGCACAAGGAAGAAGAAGAAGCTTGGAGCACAAACACACAATACTGAATGTATTACTAGAGAATGTACAAAGATAAGTAGCCCTATTAGGGAAATAGGCGTATATACAAGCCGGGGGAAAAAACTCCTAAAGAGGGAAAAAAGTGCCCCGGCGGTCCTAGTGTGTTCACACACATCACTACCTAAATATATCAACACAAAGCACTAAATCAAGAAATGAAGAGCTTTTGAAAAAATTAAAGCTTTTGAAGATCAAATCAAAGACATCAAAGAGGAGAGAGACGAATTGAAGGCTGAAATCCACCGCCTTCAAGAAGAGATTGTTCACATGAAGATCTCTAGGGTTAAAGAGGAAGGAGAGATCTCTCAAGTGGAAGAACTCAAGGAAGAGCTCAAAAAGGAAATCAGATCAGAAGTGGAGTCCACTCGAGAGACATGGGTAGAAGTAGTTCACAAGAGGGTCAAGAAAGAAGTCAATGAAGAGGCACGGAAGGGAGAGCTCTCTAGAGTCCAGGACACACTCGAGGAAGAAAAACTTCGACACACATACCGATTGCATGTACGGATTACAGTGCTCTCAGAAGGCACATCACCGGATGCAGATGCCACTGACAGCTTCCGACGCTTGGGGTACGAGAGCATGCCTTTCACATAGGCATGGAGGGTTGGTAAAGACACGTCCCGACCACGAGCACTCATCCTTCGTATGAGCTCTGAGGATACACGTATCGCCTTCTTCCGACGATGACCAGTACTACGCAGACTACCTGGAGGAGCTTTATATATGGACGAGGATCTCACGAGGATGCAGATAGAGCACCGTCGGACATGTATGCCACATATTCTTCAAGCCCGACGAGAGGGAAAGAAGGCCCTCTACCGGGACGGTAAAGTCTTCATCGACGGACTCCCTATCAAATAGGGATACGTGGCCTATGAGGCAACACCATATCAGGAGTCACCACTTAGAGGAGCAGTCTAGAACTGCAATGGACACTTTGGACACCACCAAACCGATTGGAAGAGATCCTAGACACTCATGACTTTGCTTGCATCACAGAGACCCACAAGAGCCCAGAGAGAGGTCTACCTCGCATTGCAGGTTTTCATTGGGAATCTGCATTAAGGACCACGACGAGACAGAGTACAGTGCGAGGGTCGGGAGGGGTGGCCATCGTATTTAGACAGGAGATACAAAGCCGGATCCATATTATAGGAAGAGATAAGGAGGCACGATTCATGTGGGTTCGCATGGAGATAGCACAGGGGAGCTGGATTTACATTGCTATATGCTACTTCCCTCCAGGCGGATCTCGATACGCAAGACAGGATCTTGGGGGACCGATCCGAGACAGAGACTCACCATACACAGCACTTCAGATGACATAATACATTATAGCACACTAGGTGAAGTCTTCCTTATGGGGGACTTCAATGGACGCACTCAGTCACATCAGTGCGCTGCATACGATATGGATCACCCACATCTCATGAGGACTAGAGACCCAGAGGAGATGAGTACCGGTAGAGTATCGGCAGATATGGGTCAGGACACCACAGGGTATGGAAGACATCTGCTTGAGCTAGGCAGCCGACATCAGCTCATTATATATAACGGGATGCATCGCTAGCCAGGATCGGGCAGACTTACTTGCTTCCCTCACGGGGGAGGTGAGAGCATAGTCGACTACATTTTGGGTACCACCTCTGGAGCTTCACTCATCACCTCACTTACTATTGGACGACGCCCACTTGGTGCTGACCATACATTTATCACATTCACTCTCTCATCTCCTATTCCATTAGACCCTCCCTCACCCACTGAGACACACATCACGATACACTTCACACATGAGCTCTCACACATTTATGCACACCATTTACACATCCGCCTACTCTCCCTCGATCCACTGTCACCCTTGGACACACTTACATCACAGTTCACCACCATCCTACACGACTCAGCTCTCTACAGTTTCCAACACCGCACACATATACACCCTCCACGTAGAGGTTCCATGCCTCAGAACCGCTGGTATGATACAGCTTGCCGCGAGCTACGGAAGCACCTACGCATTTTAGAGCATAGAGGGGATATTACACACACAAAGGCACAGCGTCGCATGCAGAGCCTTACTCGCCGCAAACGGCCTGATTGGGAAGAGAGACAGCACTGGGATATTTATCATTTACTCATGAGTCAAGACAGTGCAGTGGCATGGCGACATTTGAGAGAGAGGAGACAACAGACACCCATCCGAGACCCGAGCACTTGGCATAGCTATGCACGGAGCCTATACGAGATCCCAGACCAGCCCCCCATTCCCAGACCTCAGAGCTCACGTCCTACTACCTCTTACTTCTTCACACCTACTATGGTGGGACGCGCTATTGCCCATCTACAACATGGCAAGGCCCATGATCATTTCGGTTTATAGGCAGAGCACCTCATCTACGGAGGCTTGACCCTTGCACCGCTCATTGCCCACCTCTTCAACCGTGCACTGGTTGAAGGGTTCCCTGACTCATGAACTGAGCACACCATAGTGCCCATTCATAAGTCAGGAGATACTATGGATCCAGCTACATATCGGACGATCATGATTGGCCTTATATTGGCCAAGTTATATGGGGCGGTACAGAGTTGAGTACTCTCCCTAAGAGGAAGGGTATCAGGCTCCAAGACAGGGAGGTTTCAGATGCGATTACTCTACCATTGACCACATCTTCATTCTGAGATGCCTGATCGACCAGGCAAGGGTGAGGAAGAGGCGATTATATTGTTGCTTTGTGTACTTCTGCAAAGCATTTGACACTGTTCCCAGGGAACGACTCTTCAGACGACTACTTGATGTCGAAGCTCGAGAGGAGATGATATGGGGGATCTACGCCTTACACGAGAGAGTATCTGGTCAAGTCAGATGTCCGGGGGGCTTATCTCATCCACTTGCTAGCACTATCGGGGTGAAGCAAGGATGCCCTCTTTCACCCACCCTCTTTGGTCTCTACATTGATGAGATAGTGGACTACATACAGCAACAGGGGGGTGATGGCATTGAGGTACGCGGGTCCACTGTCCATGTTCTTTTATATGCTGATGATATTGTACTGGTTTCAGAGTCTGCAGAAGGTCTACAGGATTCTACATGGCCTAGATGACTTTTGCAGTCATAGAGGTTATCTGTGAACCTTGGTAAAACCAAGGTCATGATCTTTCATACATCAGCACAGGTACACAGACATAGTTTGTTCACAACAGCAAGTGGACCGATTGAGGTGGTCGGATCATATGTTTACTTGGGAGTGACATTTATAGCAGCATCAGGGGTCTTCTCTATGTCTCAGGCAACCCGTGACCGCATCACACGTGGGTATGCAGCACTAGCTTTGATGGAGAGATAGTGCCACCACGCATATTTTCAGGAGCCCCGCACAAAGGGGTGGCTCTTCGACACTTTGATTACGCCAGCGCTCATGTATGGGGCAGCCATATGGGGACCAAGATTAGCTACATCAGTATGGACAGCATTAGAGAGACCAAATATCCTCATGATTTCCAGACTTATCCTCAGCAAGCCTTCAGTACCACATGATATCATTAGAGAAGAGCTCGCTGCACCACCGATGCTAGTTGAGGCACTATTCCAGACAGTATGCCTATTACACAGACTCCGGAGCATGGATAGAGAGCGCATTGCTTATCGTGCTTTCCAGGCATCATGTGATATGGCATTAGCAGGCGACACCTCCTCATGGTATGCACAGACACGAGACTGGCTGGCCCACCATGGCTTTGACATAGACAGGCTACCACCACTACAGTACGACTCACATGCACCCTTTACTCGCTCTCTCATCAAGAGAAGAATAGGGTCATTCATCAGGAGATATGGCATACATACATACAGAGGACATGGGTGAGCCCTAGGGATACATTGCCACCGAAAATGCTCTATTACCGTGAGCATTTTCTACATATATAGGACGAGGGCTTCATCGAGATTCCGAGATACATGCAGACATATCTACCCCACCACCTTCGAGTCGTCATTGGGCAACTCCGGGTTTCATCAAATCAGCTCGAGATCGAGAGGGGTTGGTCCAGGGGAGTCCCACATGAGGAGAGGTGGTGTCCAGTATGCGAGACAGAGGTAGAGAGTGAGGAGCATTTTGTCATCAGATGCCGAGCATACTTAGATCTACGAGCAAAGTTCTAGATAGAGGAGTCACTCCAGTTGTGCATGACTATGGGAGACTAGTGACGCTTGGGACACTTCCTCAGAAGCTGCATACGAGAGGCGAGAGCGGTCACTACAGCCCACACATCAGCCATGGATGAGTACCAAGCAGACCATTACCCAGTTCTTTCAGCGAGCTGAGCTACATCAGAGAGGTCCATCTATAGGGCTCATGCTCCACCAGGGAGCTGCACAGAGAGCACCACGCCGACCACGCATGGGAGGATATCGTCGACCACGACTATATCAGGAGGATATCTCACGCATCACAACAGCCTACGACCACATGATGGAGCATAGGCGTACCACCACCCCCTGGGTTGTCTTCCTTCAGGAGGCACTTATACCACCACTGATGTACCACATACTACACCCACCTCCACCCATCACCTGTAGCTAGGGTGTTTACTCACATTATGGATACCTCATGTATTAGGTGACCACTATCTGCTAAGTCAGAGCCACGTCTCCCCAGCCTTTTCCAGCCCATATTGCTTTGTGTAGTAATATACTTTTTATTTCATTCATCTTCTACACAGGGTTACTACACTTGTACATGGTTTTTGTCTCATAGGCCAAGTTTGGCCTCCAGAAGATGTTAATATGATTCTCTCTCTCTCTCTCTCTCTCTCTCTCTCTCTCTCTCTCTCTCTCTCTCTCTCTCTCTCTCTCTCTCTCTCTCTCTCTCTCTCTCTCTCTCTCTCTCTCTCTCTCTCTCTCTCTCTCTCTCTCTCTCTCTCTCTCTCTCTCTCTCTCTCTCTCTCGGGCCCAGCTCGATGCGGGGTGTCACATTACACAGCAGAGGAGCTTAGACGACAGCGTCGACGACCGAGACCCCTTGTCTGGAGAGCTCGTCCACATCAGAGAGATTCAGGCGATTCACGCACACCATGACATGGAGATACAGAGACGTCAAAAGCGCACCCCTATCGATTTGGACGCCCAGAGCATTTTGAGGATCGCCATGATGCCTTACCCACCGATGCATTATATCCTACACCCACTCCAGGCATTTAGGGGGTTGTGATACCATCGAGCCTCCCCTCCCTATGCATATCATATTTGTATCTCACCCATTGAGCATATAGAGTGCATACCCATAGCACCCCACACCCTTGATGCCAGCTACTATCCCTCCTTTTATACCCGTTTGCAGTACTCACACTTTATTTTCGTTTTGGATCAGAGTGGATTGGATCATACTGATGTATATGTTTTGTCTCATAGGCCGATTTTGGCCTCTAATAGACGTTAAAAAGTCTTTCTTTCTTTCTCTCTCTCTCTCTCTCTCTCTCTCTCTCTCTCTCTCTCTCTCTCTCTCTCTCTCTCTCTCTCTCTCTCTCTCTCTCTCTCTCTCTCTCTCTCTCTCTCTCTCTCTCTCTCTCTCTCTCTCTCTCTCTGTGCTAGAACAAATAGCAGAGATTGATCTAGAAGAAATATGAAGACCCTCACACGCAGAAAGAGACGGGCCTTCGAGGAGGCAGAGGAGCTTGAGCTATACCATTTACTTATGAGCAGGGATTGCATTGCTGCATGGTGCACACTACGAGAGCCACGATCGACCACACCTATTGGAGATCCATAGATTTGACACGAGTATGCTGAGAGATTATGTGAGATATCTGGACAGCCTCCCATCCCCCAACCACCTAGACCATGCCCTACACGTTCCTCTTTCTTCACAGCAAAGATGATCCAGAGGGCCATTGAGCGGCTACAGCATGGGCGTTCGACTGACCACACGGGACTGCAGAGCGAGCACCTCATATATACTGCCTCCACTATAGCTGCATTGATTGCACATGTCTTCAATCGGGCTATAGGGGAGGGCTTCCCAGAGGAGTGGACGAGGAACATCATTGTACCCATCCACAGATCTGGGGATACCTTGGACCCAAGGAACTACAGGACTATCATGATTGGTCACACCATGGCCAAGGTTTATGGGGCGGTTCTCGAGACAGAGCTTAGCTCATATGAAGAGATGGAAGGGCTACGAGCACGTGGTCAAGCAGGGTTCCGACGGGCTTTCTCCACTACTGATCACATCTTCATCCTGCGTTGCCTCATTGACGGGGCAAAGATGCGGAAGAAGAGATTATATTGCTGCTTTGTGGATTTCCGCAAAGCCTTTTCGATATTGTGCCACGGGAGAATCTTTTTCGGAGACTCCATAGCTTGGGGATACCATCAGAGATGATTTGGGCCATCTACACACTCTATGAGCAGGTGATTGGGAGGGTTCGATGCCCGAGGGGACTATCAGAGGCCATTGCTAGCACAATGGGTGTTAAGCAAGGCTGCCCACTCTCTCCCACTCTTCGGGCTCTACATCGACGAGATTGAGGACTACATTCTCCGAGCTGGAGGGGGGGGTGCAGACCTTGCAGGTACACAGGTCCACATTTTATTATATGCAGATGACATTGTATTGATTTTAGTCACCCGAGGGATTACAGCACCACCTAGATGCCCTCCATGAGTTTTGCACACAGAGAGGCTTGATAGTAAACCTTGGCAAGACCAAGGTCATGATCTTCCACACCTCCCCCATGGTGAGGAATGGAGCACGATTCAAAGTTGGCAGTGGACAGATTGAGGTGGTCACTTCCTATGTCTACCTCGGAGTCACATTCACGAGCTTACCTGGCCCCTTCAGCATGAGACAGGCAGCCACCGATAGACTCACACGAGGATATGCAGCCTTAGCCATGTTAGAGCGGAGATGTCATTAGACACACTTCCAGGAGCCCCGCACAAAGGGGTGGCTATTTGACACACTAGTCAGACCAGCTATGATGTATGCTGCGACAGTTTGGGCACCCGGCCTCACAGTCACCCAGTGGAGTGCGATCGAGAGGCCACAAGTACGTATGATCTCGCGACTATTTCGCGGGAATCAGTCAATGCCACATGACATTATCAGGGCAGAGCTAGCTGCACCACCCATGGTAGTAGATGCACTATTCCAGACTATCTCCTTTATTCAGAGTGTGAGGGAGCTCCCTACCGAAAGAAGCACACACACAGCTTTTGAGGCATCTATACAGATATCAGAGTCAGGATATGAGAGAGCTTGGTACACTCATGTTAGAGCGCGGTTTGATAGTCATGGACTTGATATGGATAGATTGCCGCCTTTTCAGTATGACCTAGACTCACCTCACATCCACCTCTCGCGTCATGAGAGGAATCTTGTGCTCAGACTCGACCTTTGGCAGCTCTACATTGGTCAGACATGGCACACACCACACATGGGATCGAGACTATCGCAGAGTTCTTGGACATACTAGCGGATGGTTTCATCCAGCGACCATGGTACATGGATACCTACATGCCTCATAGCTCGAGGGTAGCTATTGGCCAGTTGAGTTTCTCATCACACCGACTAGAGATTGAGATAGGCAGAGCCACAGACATTCCCAGAGAGGAGCGGCTATGCAGGATATGCAGAGTAGAGATGGAGGATGAGGAGCACTTTGTTTGCAAATGTAGCGCATATGATGACATTAGAGAAAGATACGAGACTGTTTACAGGGCAGCCCACCCTCCGAGAGATCATGGGCTCTAGAGATCAGAGACATCTCGGGGGATTCTTACTAGAGATTCAGAGTCACAGAGATTCTCTCCTCCAGCCTACTGCGGCTGCCCAGACAGGAAGGAGACAGAGTCAGCTTACTGACTTCTTCATTCCAGGACGTGCAGCAACCCTCCCCCCCTTAGCTCACACATCGAGAGGGGTGACTCTTCAGTAGGCTTAGACCTCTCGAGCTAGGAGACGACCCCGTGCTATAGGATATCGGCCCCTGAGACTTCACAGACACCAGATTGCAGACATCCAGGCTCGTGACCATCGCGCCATGGAGGAGAGACGATCCCGGATGATGGCAGATCCCACTGCATCCATGAGGGAGGCCTTGACCCCACCTCCACCCATGTACCACATCCTACACCCGCCCACTAGTACAGGATGGAGCTAGTTAGTCGTTCAAATACATTATCATGCATTATCATGCTTGTACTACCCTTTTGCATATAGGCTATAGATATAGCACTCCATTCACCATTCCCCCCCTCCCACCACTTTCATGGATATCTCTACATGCATACTACAGAGATCTATATCAGCCTTGCCAGCTTTTTTTCAGCACTTTTATCTTTTTCGATTGACAGAAGATACACCCATGTACATTGATCTGTCTCATAGGCCGAGTTCGGCCTCCTAATAGACGTAAAAACTCTCTCTCTCTCTCTCTCTCTCTCTCTCTCTCTCTCTCTCTCTCTCTCTCTCTCTCTCTCTCTCTCTCTCTCTCTCTCTCTCTCTCTCTCTCTCTCTCTCTCTCTCTCTCTCTCTCTCTCTCTCTCTCTCTCTCTCTCTCTCTCTCTCTCTCTCTCTCTCTCTCTCTGTCTGTCTGTCTGTCTGTCTGTCTGTCTGTCTATATATATATATATATATATATATATATATATATATATATATATATATATATATATATATATATATATATATATATATATATATATATATATATATATATATATATATATATATATATATATATATATATATATATATATATATATATATATATATATATATATATATATATATATATATCAGGAGGATGTCTCACGCATCAGGATTGCCTACGACCACATGATGGAGCATAGGCGTACCACCACCCCCTAGGTGGTCTTCCTTCAGGAGGCACTCAGACCACCACCGATGTACCACATACTACACCCACCTCCACCCATCATTTGTCGCTAGGGCGTTTTACTCACATTTTGGATCCCCCCATGTATTAGGTGGCCACTATCTGCAGAGTCAGAGCCACATCTCCCCAGCCTTTTCCAGCCCTATATAGCTTTGTGTAGCGATATACCTTTTATTTCATTTTATCTTCCACACAGGGTTACTACACTTGTACATGGTTTTTGTCTCATAGGCCAAGTTTGGCCTCCAGAAGACGTTAATATGACTTTCTTTCTTTCTTTCTTTTCTATGAGTTTTGTACACAGAAGGGCTTGACAGTAAACCTTGGCAGGACCAAGGTCATGATCTTCCACACCCCCCCCTTAGTGAGGAATGGAGCAGGATTCACAGCCGGCGGTGGACAGATTGAGGTGGTCACTTCCTATGTCTACCTGGGAGTCACATTCACGAGCTTACCTGGCCCCTTGAGCATGAGACAGGCAGCCACCGATAGACTCACACGAGGATATGCAGCTTTAGCCATGTTAGAGCGGAGATGTCACCACGCACACTTCCAGGAGCCCCGCACGAAGGGGTGGCTATTTGACACACTAGTCCGACCAGCTATGATGTATGCTGCACGACTATTTCGCGGGAAACAGTCGGTACCACATGACATCATCAGGGCAGAGCTAGCTGCACCACCCATGGTAGTAGATGCACTATTCCAGACTATCTGACTATCTGCTTTATTCATTTCAGAGGATGAGGGAGCCCCCTACAGATAGACTCACACGTAGAGCTTTTGAGGCATCTATACAAATATCAGAGTCAGGATATGAGAGAGCTTGGTACACTCAGGTTAGAGTATGGTTTGATATTCATGGGCTTGATATGGACAGATGGCCGCCTTTTCAGTACGACCCAGACTCACCTCACATCCACCTCTCTCGTCATGAGAGGAACGTGGTGCTGAGACAGGATCTTTGGCAGCTCTACATTAGTCAGACGTGGCACACACCACACATGGGATCGAGACTATTGCACTATCGAGACCAGTTCTTAGACATCCTAGCGGACGGTTTCATCCGGTGGCCATGTTACATGGATACTTACATGCCTCATAGCTCGAGGGTAGCGATTGGCCAGTTGAGAGTCTCATCACATAGACTAGAGATTGAGACGGGTAGAGCCGAAGACATTCCCAGAGAGGAGCGGATATGCAGGGTTTGCAAAGTAGAGATGGAGGATGAGGAGCACTTTGTATGCAGATGTAGCACATATGATGGCATCAGAGGTAGATACGGGACTCTATTTACAGGGCAGCCCACCCTCCGAGAGATCATGGACTCTAGAGACCAGCGATAGCTCGGGCGATTCCTACTAGAGATACAGAGTCACAGAGATTCCCTACTCCTGCCTACTGTAGCAGCCCATACAGGAGGGAGACAGAGTCAGCTCACTGAGTTTTTTATCCCACAACGTGCTGCAGCCCTCCCCCCCTCAACCCACACACCAAGAGGAGTGACTCTTCAGCAGGCTCAGACTGCTCGAGCTAGGAGATGACCCCGTGCTAGAGGATATCGGGCCCCGAGACATCACCAACATCAGATTGCAGAGATCTAGGCTCGTCACCATCGCGCCATAGAGGAGAGACGATCCCCGATGATGGTTGATCCCGCTGCAGCTATCACGATGGTCCTGACTCCACCTCCACCTATGTATCACATCTTACACCCGCCCACTAGCACAGGATGGAGCTAGTTAGTCGTTTCAGATGCATTCCCATGCTTGTTGTACTACCCCTTTGCATATAGACTATCATAGATATCGCACTCCATACACCCCCCCACTTTCATGGGTATCTCCACACGCATATCACGGAGATATGTATCAGCTTTACCAGTTTCTTTTTTCAGCACTTTTATCTTCCTCATAGACAGAAGATACACCCATGTACATCGATTGGTCTCATAAGCCGAGTTCAGCCTCCTAATAGACGTAAAAACACTTTCTTTCTTTCTTTCTCACCCTGTATCTGTGTCGTCGGCGCCCTCTCTGTCGTCGACGCCCTCTCTGCAGCTCTGTCGTCGACACCCTGTACCTCTGTCATCGGCGCCCTGTAGCCACGGCGAGGCCCTGCTGCCCGTCGGAGCTCGCTATCTGCAGGCGCTCTATAGCCACGTCGACGCCCTGCAGCAGTGCCCCATTCGCACGTGAGCCCCTCTCTGTACTGTCGGGATTCAAACCCTAGCCAGACGACCTCCTCTGTCCGACGATATGCTCCATCCCACCGACTTTAAACCCTAAACCTGCTCTGCCTCCCTTCCCCGACAGGTTCGTCCCTCTCGCGTGTCCCAATCATGTGGAGACCGAAACCCTAGATTTTTAGGTTTTTTTCTCAGCAGATGACCAAACCCGAAACCCTACATTTAATCACTGAAATGGCCCCCATGGACTGGAGGGAAGTGGACGAACTCATCGCGAAAGCCCTCAAAGAGGCGAAAAAGGAAGCGGATCGCAACCTCAATATGGAGATACGAAAAATGATGGAGAAGTTCAAAGGACTTGAAGAACATATAATGGATAAAGTCAAAGGACTCGACGAACAAGTAAAGACCCTCACAGAAGAACGCGACAATTGGAAGACAGCTTATGAGCACATGAAAGAAGAGGGGGAGATCTCTAACATGGAGATACTCAAAGAAGAAATAAAGAAGGAAATCAAAACGGAGGTAGAATCTACTTGAGAGTCGTGGGTGGAAGTAGTACACAAAAGGGTTGAGAAGGAAGTTAAAGAAGACGTGCAAAAAGAAGAGCTCACACGAGTCCAAGATACACTGGAGGAGGAGAGGCTTCGACACACTCGAAGACTTCACATCCGGATTACGGGCCTACCCGAAGGGGCATCACCGGAGGAAGACTCCACTAACATTTGCCGTCGACTTGGATACGAGAGCATGCCCTTCACATGCGCATGGAGGGTTGGGAGGGACACATCACGTTCGCGAGCACTCATCCTTAAGATGAGCTCCGAGGAGGCACGGATTGCCCTTTTTAGACTCCCATCAGTATTACGTGGACTACCCCGTAGCGTCCTCTACATGGACGAGGATCTCACGCGGATGCAGGTGGCACACCGACACGCTTGTATGCCACAGATACTCCAGGCACGCCGAGCGGGGAGGAAGGCCTTTTACCGTGATGGTAAGGTCTTCATAGATGGACTCCCTATCAAATAGGGCCACGCGGCCTATGAGACATCACTACACCAGGAGACACCACTCAGAGGAGCAGTGTGGAATTGCAACGGGGCACTCTGGACGCGACCAGACAGACTTGAGGAGATCCTAGCATCACATGAGTTTGCGTGCATTACAGAGACACACGAGAGCCAAGACAGAGGTCTACCACGCATTGCAGGTTTTCATTGGGAATCTGCATTAAGGACCACGACGAGACAGAGTACAGCGCGAGGGTCGGCAGGTGTGGCCATCGTATTTAGACAGGAGATACAGAGCCGGATCCATATTATAGGGAGAGATGAGGAGGCACGATACATGTGGGTTCGCATGGAGATAGCACAGGGGAGCTGGATTTACATTGCCATCTGCTTCCCTCCAGACGGATCTCGATACTCAGGACAGGATCTTGGGGGACCGATCCGAGATAGAGGCTCACCAAATACAGCACTTTCAAATGAGATACTACATTACATCACACTAGGTGAAGTCTTCCTTATGGGCGACTTCAATGGCCGCACTCAGTCGCATCAGTGTGAGGCATACGACATGGATCACCCACATCTCATGAGGGCCAGAGACCCAGATGAGATGAGTACCAAGATGAGTACCAGTAGAGTATCGGCGGATGTGGGTCAGGACACCATCGGGTATGGAAGACATCTACTTGAGCTAGGCAGCCGACATTAGCTCGTTATATATAACGGGATGAATCGTTGGCCAAGTTCAGGCGGACTTGCTTGCTTCCCTCACGAGGGAGGTGAGAGCACAGTCGACTACATTTTAGGTACCATCTCCGGAGCTTCACTCATCCCCTCACTTAGTATTGGACGACGCCCACTTGGTGCTTACCATACATTTATCACATTCACACTCTCATCTCCTTTTCCACTAGACCCTCCCTCACCCACTCAGACACACACTACGATACACTTCACACACGAGCTCTCACACGTTTCTGCACACCATTTACACACTCGCCTACTATCTCTCGATCCACTCTCACCTTTGGACACACTTACATCACAGTTCACCACCATCCTACCGGACTCGGCTCTCTACACCTTCCCACACTGCACACATATACACCCTCCACGCACAGGTTCCATGCCCCAGAACCATTGGTATGATGCAGAGTGCCGTGAGCTACGGAAGCACCTACGGATTTTAGAGCATAGAGGGGATATTACACACACAGGCACAGCGTCGCATGCAGAGCCTTACTCGCCGCAAACGGCGAGATTGGGAGGAGAGACAGTACTGACATATTTATCATTTGCTCATGAGTCGAGACACTGCAGTGGCATGGTGACATCTGAGAGAGAGGAGACAGCAGACACCCATCCAAGACCCGAGCACCTCGCAAAGCTATGCACGGAGCCTATACAAGATCCCAGACCAGCCCCCCATTCCCAGACCACAGAGCTCACGTCCTAGTACCTCTAACTTCTTCACACCCACTATGGTGGGACGCGCTATTGCCTGGCTACAGCATGGCAGGGCCCATGACCATTTCGGTTTACAGGCAAAGCACCTCATCTACGGGGGCACGACCCTTGCACCGCTCATTGCCCACCTCTTCAACCGTGCATTGGTTGAAGGGTTCCCTGATTCATGGACTGAGCACACCATAGTGCCCATTCATAAGTCAGGGGATACTATGGATCCAGCTACATATCGGACAATCATGATTGGCCCTATACTGGCCAAGTTATATGGGGTAGTACTAGAGACAGAGTTGAGTACTCTCGCTCAGAGAAAAGGCATCAAGGCTCCAGGACAGGCAGGTTTCAGATCTGACTACTCTACAATTGACCACATCTTCACTCTGAGATGCCTGATTGACCAGGCAAGGGTGAGGAAGAGGAGATTGTATTGTTGCTTTGTGGACTTCCGCAAAGCATTTGACACTGTTCCCAGGGATCGACTCTTCAGACTACTACCTGATATCGGAGCTCCGGAGGAGATGATATGGGGGATCTACGCCTTATACGAGAGAGTATCTGATAGAGTCAGATGTCCGGGGGGCTTATCTCATCCACTTGCTAGCACTATTGGGGTGAAGCAAGGATGCCCGCTTTCACCCACCCTCTTTGGTCTCTACATTGACGAGATAGTGGACTACATACAGAAGCAGGGAGGTGATGGCATTGAGGTACGCGGATCCACTGTCCATATTCTTTTATATGCCGATGACATTGTACTGGTTTTAGAGTCTTCCGAAGCTCCACAACACCATCTACATGGCCTAGACGACTTTTGCAGACAGAGAGGGTTATCTGTGAACCTTGGTAAAACCAAGGTCATGATCTTTCATACATCAGCACAGGTACGCAGACATAGTTTGTTCACAACAGCAGGTGGACCGATTGAGGTGGTCGGATCATATGTTTACCTCGGAGTGACATTTACAGCAGCATCAGGGGTCTTCTCTATGTCTCAGGCAGCACGTGACTGCATCACACGTGGGTATGAAGCACTAGCTTTGATGGAGAGACAGTGCCACCAGGCATATTTTCAGGAGCCCCGCACAAAGGGGTGGCTCTTCGACACTTTGGTTACGCCAGCGCTCATGTATGGGGCAGCCATATGGGGAGGAGGATTAGCTACGTCAGTATGGACAGCATTAGAGAGGCCACATATCCTCATGATTGCCAGACTTATCCGCAGCAAGCCCTCGGTACCACATGACATCATTAGAGCAGAGCTCGCTGCACCACCGATGCTAGTTGGGGCATTATTCCAGACAGTATGCCTATTACACAGACTCTAGAGCATGGATACAGAGCGCATTGCTTATCGTTCCTTCCAGGCATCGCGTGATATGGCACTAGCAGGGACACCTGCTCATGGTATGCACAGACACGAGACTCGTTGGCCCACCATGGCTTTGACACAGACAGGCTACCACCACTATAGTACGACTCACATGCAACCACCTACTCGCTCTCCCATCAAGAGAGGAATAGGATCATTCGTCAGGAGATATGGCATACATACAGAGGACATGGGTGAGCCCTAGGGATACATTGCCACCGAAAATGCTCTATTACCGTGAGCATTTTCTACATATATCGGAGGAGGGCTTCATCGAGATTCCGAGATACATGCGGACATACCTACCCCACCACCTCCGTGTCGTCATTGGGCAGCTCAGGGTTTCATCACATCAGCTCGAGATTGAGAGGGGTCGGTCCAGTGGAGTCCAGTGGAGACCAGCGACGCTTGGGACGCTTCCTCACAGAAGCATACGAGAGGCGAGAGCGGTCACTACAGCCCACACATCAGCCACGGGTGAGTACCCAGCAGACCATTACCCAATTGTTTCAGCGAGCTGAGCCACATCAGAGAGGTCCATCTATAGGGATCACGCTCCACCAGGCAGCAGCACAGAGAGCACGGCGACGACCACGCATGGGCAGATATCGTCGACCACGACTATATCAGGAGGATATCTCACACATCAGGATAGCCTACGACCACATGATGGAGCATAGGCATACCACCACCCCCTGGGTTGCCTTCCTTCAGGAGGCACTCAGACCACCACCAATGTACCATATACTACACCCACCTCCACCCATCACCACTAGCTAGGGTATTTTACTCACATTATGGATCCCCCCATGTATTAGGTGGCCACTATCTGCTGAGTCAGAGCCACGTCTCCCCATCCATTTCTAGCCCTATATTGCTTTGCGGAGAGATATACCTTTTATTTCATTTCATCTTCTACACAGGGTTACTACACTTGGACATGGTATTTGTCTCATAGGCCAAATTTGGCCTCCAGAAGACGTTAATATGACTCTCTCTCTCTCTCTCTCTCTCTCTCTCTCTCTCTCTCTCTCTCTCTCTCTCTCTCTCTCTCTCTCTCTCTCTCTCTCTCTCTCTCTCTCTCTCTCTCTCTCTCTCTCTCTCTCTCTCTCATTCCCTGACCGAAGAGCTCATGTCCTACTTCCTCTGACTTCTTCACACCCACTATGGTGGGACGCGCTATTGCCCGGCTACAGCATGGCAGGGCCCATGACCATTTCGGTTTACAGGAAGAGCACCTCATCTATGGAGGCACTACTCTCGCACTGCTCATTGCCCACCTCTTCAACCGTGCATTGGTTGAAGGGTTCCCGGACTCATGGACTGAGCACACCATAGTGCCCATTCATAAGTCAGGTGATACTATGGATCAAGCTACATACCGGACAATCATGATTGGCCCTATATTGGCCAAGTTATATGGGGCAGTACTAGAGACAGAGTTGAGTACTCTCGCTGAGAGGAAGGGTATCAGGGCTCCACGACAGGCAGGTTTCAGACGAGATTACTCTACTATTGACCACATCTTCACTCTACGATGCCTGATCGACCAGGCAAGGGTGAGGAAGAGGAGATTATATTGTTGCTTAGTGGACTTCCTCAAAGCATTTGACACTGTTCCCAGGGACCGACTCTTCAGACCATTACTTGATATCGAAGCTCCGGAGGAGATGATATGGGGGATCTACGCCTTATACGAGAGAGTATCTGGTAGAGTCAGATGCCTAGGGGGCTTATCGGATCCACTTGCTAGCACTATCGGGGTGAAGCAAGGATGCCCTCTTTCACCCACCCTCTTTGGTCTCAACATTGATGAGATAGTGGACTTCATACAGCAGCAGGGGGAAGATGGCATTGAGGTACGAGGAGCCATTGTCCATATTCTTTTATATGCTGATGATATCGTATTGGTTTCAGAGTCTGCAGAAGGTCTATAGCATCATCTACATGGCCTAGATGACTTTTGCAAACACAGAGGATTATCTCTGAACCTTGGTAAAACCAAGGTCATGATCTTTCATACATCTGCACAAGTACATGGTTTGTTCACAGAAGACATAGTTTCATACATCTTCACAGACATAGTTTGTTCACAGCAGCGATCAAGGTGGTCGGATCATATGTTTACTTGGGAGTGACATTTACAGCAGCATCAGGGGTCTTCTCTATGTCTCAGGCAGCTCGTGACCGCATCACACGTGGGTACGCAGCACTAGCTTTGATGGAGAGACAGTGCCACCAGGCATATTTTCAGGAGCCCGGCACAAAGGGGTGGCTCTTCGACACTTTGGTTTTTCCAGCGCTCATGTATGGGGCAGCCATTTGGGGGCCGAGATTAGCTACATCAGTATGGACAGCATTAGAGAGGCCACATATCCTCATGATTGCCAGACTTATCTACAGCAAGCCTTCAGTACCACATGATATCATTAGAGCAGAGCTCTCTGCACCACCGATGCTAGTTGAGGCACTGTTCCAGACAGTATGCCTATTACACAGATTTCGGAGCATGGATACAGAGCGCATTGCTTATCGTGCTTTCCAGGCATCACGTGATATGGCATTAGCACGCGACACCTCCTCATGGTATGCATAGACACGAGACTGGCTGGCCCACCATGGCTTCGACATAGACAGGCTACCACCACTAGAATACGACTCACATGCACCCACCTACTCGCTCTCTCATCAAGAGAGGAATAGGGTCATTCGTCAGGAGATATGGCATACATACATACAGAGGACATGGGTGAGTCCTAGGGATACATTGCCACCGAAAATGCTCTATTACCGCGAGCATTTTCTACATATATGGGACGGGGGCTTCATCGAGATCCCGAGATACATGCAGACACCTTCCCCACCACCTCCGAGTCGTCATTGGGAAGCTCCGGGTCTCATCACATCAGCTCGAGATTGAGAGGGGTCGGTCCTGGGGAGTCCCCCGTGAGGAGAGGTGGTGCCGAGTATGCCACACAGAGGTAGAGAGTGAGGAGCATTTTGTTATCAGATGCCGAGCATACTTAGACCTACGAGCACAGTTCCAGCTAGAAAAGTCACTCCTGTTGTGCATGACTATGGGAGACTAGCGACGCTTGGGGCGCTTCCTCACAGCAGCATACGAGAGGCGAGAGCGGTCACTACATCTCACACATCAGCCACGGGTGAGTACCCAGCAGACCATTACCCACTTCTTTTAGCAAGAAGAGCTACATCAGAGAGGTCCTTCTATAGGGCTCACACTCCACCAGGTAGCAACACAGAGAGCACGACACCGATGATGCATGGTAGGATATCGTCGAACGCGACTATATCACAAGGATATCTCAAGCATCAGGACAGCCTACGACCACATGATGGAGCATAGGCGTACCACCACCCCCTGGGTTGTCTTCCTTCAGGAGGCACTCAGACCACCATCGATGTACAACATACTACACCCACCTCCCCCCATCACCAGTAGCTAGGGTGTTTTGCTCACTCATATTATGGATCCCCCTCTATTAGGTGGCCACTATCTGCTGAGTGAGAGCCACATCTCCCCAGCCTTTTACCAGCCCTAGATAGCTTTGTGTTTATTTCATTACCATGGACAGGCTGCCTCCTTTCCAGTACTCTTTACAGACACCCATGATGTACCTGACACGGGTGGAGATTACCAGACTCATTCGTCAGGATCTGATCCAGCTGGACACCAGAAGGACATGGATTGAGCCTACACAGGAGTTGGGTACGAAGATGGCTTTCTATAGAGAGCATCTTCTACACCTCACAACGGATGGGTTTGTGACTCGACCTAGCTATATGGGTACACACCTTTCCCATGCCTTGCGTTGTGCCATTGGCCAGTTGCGCACATCCTCACATCAGCTTGAGATTGAGACTGGCAGATTCAGAGGGGTACCAGCAGATAGCAGGATATGCCGTCTATGTCACCTCGAGCCAGAGACAGAGCTACATTACATATGTCATTGCACGGTATACTATGAGATACGGGGCCGTTTTCATTGTCTATTCAGAGAGGGTTTTGGGCCTCTATCTAGAGTCATGAGTTTTGAGGATCAGAGATGTCTTGGACTATATCTATTAGAGGTACACAGACATAGAGACACTCTACTGAGGAGAGCTGGAGGGAGACAGTCCCAGAGACAGATTACGGATTTCTTTACACCAGACATTGGGCAGCTAGAGGAGCAGTCAGTAGAGCATCTAGTACAGAGCTCTGTCCACACTCATACAGCGACTACTGGCACTCTCATAGACCGAGCACTGGAGCTAGGGAGATCTAGACGACCGAGAGTGAGAGGTGCTACACAGTATAGACGGAGACTGCAGCGGAGGATTCGAGCTATACTTTTCAGACGCCCACAGTGCATATGAGGATAGATCTCCAACCTTGTATATCAGCACATCCCTCCTATGTATCAGCCCTTTGTTGTATTAGTCTTGGTGTTAGCTTTTTCCCAGCTATTTTACATCTTTCATTTTCAATACCACTTCCTTTGGTACTCAGATTTTGTATCAGATTCACCAGTTTTGTAACTTTTGGTCTCATAGGTCATTTTGGCCTTCTGAAGACGTAAATATATCATTTCATTTCATTTCATTTCTCTCTCTCTCTCTCTCTCTCTCTCTCTCTCTCTCTCTCTCTCTCTCTCTCTCTCTCTCTCTCTCTCTCTCTCTCTCTCTCTCTCTCTCTCTCTCTCTCTCTCTCTCTCTCTCTCTCTCTCTCTCTCTCTCTCTCTCTCTCTCTCTCTCTCTCTCTCTCTCTCTCTCTCTCTCTCTCTCTCTCTCTCTCTCTCTCTCTCTCTCTCTCTCAGCTGCAGCCATCAGGGCGGCCTTGACTCCACCTCCACCCATGTACCACATCTTACACCCTCCCACTAGTACAGGATGGAGCTAGTTAGTCGTTCAGATGCATTATCATGCTTGTGCTACCCTTTTGCATATAGGCTATAAATATAGCACTCCATTCACCATCCCCCCCTCCCACTTTCATGGGTATCTCTACATGCATACTACAGAGATTTATATCAGCCTTGCCAGCTTTTTTTTTCAGCACTTTTATCTTTTCCGATTGACAGAAGATACACCCATGTACATTGATTTGTCTCAAAGGCCGAGTTCGGCCTAGCACCCCACACCCTTGATGCCAGTTACTATCCACTCCTTTTATACCCGTTTGCGCTACTCTCACTTTATTTTCCTTTTGGGATCACACACTTTATTTTCCTTTTGGGATCACAGTGGATTGGATCATACTCATGTATATGTTTTGTCTCATAGGCCGATTT
>CM035438.1:132486918-132494418 GCA_020310875.1 Ceratopteris richardii
CATGATTATGCTTTTTATTCCACAAAAAATCTTTTATCAAACGATCAAAACCCTGAAGGTGACATTTTTTCCAATCCAATAGTAGCAGGTAATACATGAGATAGGGTTGCATTAAAGCTTGGACTATTCTTATTCTGATATGTAAAGGCCATTGCGAAGCTCTCCACAATTCCATTTTGGTTGTGACTTTACATAGCACCCAACGTATTTTATCCTTAATGGGAACATTCATACCCAATGGGTATCCAAGATGCCGAAAGACAGTACCTGTATCAACTTTAGGACCATTCCAAGGAAGGGATTCAAAGTGGTGCGCAGAAATGTTGATAAGAACTGATTTCCCCATGTTAATACACAGAGAAGAAGCCTCCGAAAAAGAATCCAGACAAGCAAGAATATTCTGAACATTCTCTGCCTCTGCATTTGCAAAAATGAAAGTGTCATCTACGAATCCGACTGCAACATGGGAACTTCCAAACATTGAAATGCCATGAATAAGATTGGAGTTCAATTTAGCCTCCAATAAATAAAACATCGGGGTGGAAGCTAATGCATAGAAAAGAGGACTCGAACGACAACCCTGACGCACATAGCGCTGAATGACAAAAGGCGCAGAAAGCCTTCTATTAATCTCCACATGCGATACACTGTCTTGTCCCAAAATCAATCGACAGAACTTGAGACCGAAGCCGAGCTTCCTAAGCACCGCCGCAATGAAATCCAAGCGTATACGGTCAAAAGCTTTCTCAAAATCAATCTGCATACCAACCCCTTCTTGATTCGAGGAAACAGCATGCTCCATCATCAATTGAGTAAAAAGGATATTATAATTGGTCTCCAATCCCCAATCTTTCTGGGTATCTCCACTTTGGGAATAAGCTTAATTTTCCCCTGCTTAAACGAAAAAGGCATCTTTTGGCAACTCCATATCTCATTACATGCATCCAATATTAAATTCTTAAGAGAGGGCCAAAACGCCATGACAAATTCCTTGGAGAGACCATCTAATCCTAGTGCTTTTCCATTCTTAAGAGATTGAAGTGCCAAGAGAACTTCTTCTTCAGTTATGGACTTTTCACAATTATCAGTCGTTCGCGAATCAATGATTTGTGGCGTATAAGCAAGAGAATCCTGAATTGCCGTGAATCAAGCATCAGAAGTTGAAAATGAGGCAGCAAACAACTTTTCAAAGTGTTCTGTGCATGCATGAGCTATAGAATTCCCATCCTGCAGAATTTGGCCATTGAACTCAAGTGAAGAGATAGTAGCGTTTGTACGTTTAGCACGTAGAAAGTCAAAAAAGCATTTTGAATTAGCATGAAGGTCATTGACTTCCATACACCTGGCTCGAACTTTAGAAGACCGAATAGCATTGTTCTCTATTAAGTGCAAACATATGTACGCATCACACAATTGAGCATGATCCCTCTCTGAGAGAAGTTGTCCAGAATCCACTTTCTCAATCATTAAAAGAATGAGATTCTCAGCTTCTCCTTTGGCTGCCCTTAAGGTGTTAGCAAAATATTTACCACAATCTCTAATCACATCTTGCATGCCCACCACCAAAAATTCCCATTTCATACACGGAGAGGCCTTTAATGAGATAACTCTGAAAATCAATTTCTCAACACTAGCTTTAAACATAGAAGTTTGTAACCAAGCAAGATTCACCCTCAAAGGAATTCTATGAAACTTATCTGGTATGCAAGAGTTCCATTCTACTCCACGAAGGGACACCAAAAGTGGGTTGTGATCGAAGAGCAAAGCCGTAGCATCAACCCACATTGTGGACATGGCATTCAACAAAGAAGTATGAGAGTAATAACACCTATCTAGCCTGCTCATAGCTTTCCTATGCGATCTAGAATGAACGTATAACGGATTGTGTGACCACCAATATAACCCCATAGATCTTTGCAATTCACAAAATCCAAAACTTCATTCCAAATAGAGTTCTCCTATGAAGAAATAAGAGAAGCAGAAGTCGTGCAGTCCATGTCTGCATCTACCATATTGAAATCACCACACAAAAGAATACGAGCGTCTGCCCATACTTGAAGCTTCGCACAAGAATGAATAGCGTGAAGCAAATTCTTCCAAGTTCTGACTCTTTCCATTAGAGAGTTAGGAGCATACACATTAATACAAATATATGAAACATCCTGCAACGTAAGATGAAGAATAAGGAATCTACCTTGCGAATCGTCAAACAATACCTGAAAGGGAATATCTTTCCTAACAATGAAAAGACACTCAGAATATTTATTCTTAATCCCATTGTAACACAAGTGAAAATCTCTAGTATCAATATGCATTCCGGCATGATAATGCTTTTTATGCTCTTGAACTTCCACCAAATCAAGCTGATGTCTAATAATCCATCTCCACAACCTTGTCCACTTCCTGTACTTCCCTAGCCCCTAAATATTCCACGTTGCTAATTTCATGAGACCGGGGATCAGGACGAGGGGAGTCCATTTGAGCCAGTGTCGGAGCTAAATCCTGCAACACAATGTCCATATTCTCATAATACTCTGCCATATGATCATCGGAATGCGGCGCTAGGTTAGCTTCATCTGCAGGAGAAGCTGAGTATCCAGATTGAAATTTGCTTCGTTTACCCCGAAGCAAAGCTTTTTTATAAGAAACTGGAATAAACCCATCATCATCATCCACAAGTCTCTTACTTGCATCTTCACCTCTCTTCCTAGAATCGTCTTTACTAGCACCCTCGCCCTCTCTTCGCTTGTAAACATTGAGCTTCATTGGGGTGATAGGGGGTACAGGAGGATGCATCTGCTTCTCCATCACCACTTCCTTTCCTTTATTGGCAACATGTTGCGCTCCCACAGGGCTAGAAGTATGTACATTACGAGACGCAAGAAAGTTCCTTTGCTTTCCAAATACTTGTTCCTCAGGGACCAAGATTTTGCTTCCAGGACAAGTGGGGATGAAATTAACTCCTTCTGACTTGAGAGTAGGGCAATTTTTAGAATAATGCCCTAAATTGCCACAATGAAAGCATGAGCCAGCCATATTTCCCCAATTTAGATAAATTACAATTCTGCCAACACTAGGAACATTAATACCAAGAGTTTTGGGAAAAGGTCTGGAAGTATTCCAGAGGACACAAACCCTGTTCTTGTCTGGTGCTGAAATGGACGGAGTATATAGCAATTTACCCAACACTTTGGTCACATGCCCAATACTATTCCACAAGAAAGATGGAAGATCCACCAATTCCACCCAAACAGGACATTTGTACAGGAGTTCTTCCTTCATTGCCTTCACGGGCTTCCAAGGAAAGACATGTGCCATTAAACCACATAGGAAAACTGTCTGTTGTGCCAGAAACTGGGACTTGACATCATTGTCGTTGAACAATCACCTCAAACAGACAATGCCCCAAGTAGAAAACTTTATCCACCACATCTTTGCCTACATTAGAATTGATAGCATAGGCCACATCCACTGCAAGTGGGATACGAGCCGTGAAAAATAATAGAAGACCCTTCTCATGGAACATCAGGGCTGAGTCCCAAATCAAAGAAGGATCGACATCAACTTGTAAATCGCCTTGAACATTGTCATCCAATGTTAAGGCGTCTTCCATCATATGTTTTAACTTATCAATATCCAATTCATTATGCAAAGGGGTTTGGGGCACTTGATCACGATCCTGTGAGTCATTCAACATAGTAGAAGGCCCTTGAACAGTCGAGGATGAAGCCATCCTTACTATACCCCAAGCGACACCTGCTCTTTGAGAGTGAAGGTTATCTGCTGCAATTCCCTCTTAACTGAACTTAGCTATAGCCCGGCTCCAAAGATCCTTTCGATCCCAAACAGCACAACCCAAAACCCTAAATATCTTCCTCCACACTATGCTCAGTTTCGGACGTATCTCCACAAACCCTGCCTCCACTAAAGAAAGATCGCGAACCCTAACAAAGCACATTCCATCTCCCGAAAGCCCTGATTTCTGACAAAAGTCTCTTCAAACCCTAACTGACGCGAACCCTAACCTAGCGCGCAGACAAAAACAGAACACGCTGATGATTTATGTACAGAGGAGGTGGAGGGCACGCAGACGAGCACGCGCAGAGAAGGTACACGCATACGAGATCCATCTCCATATATATATATATATATATATATCTCCATATATATATTTATATATATATAGATAGATAGATAGATAGATAGATACACATATACATATATATATATACATATACATATATACATATACACATATACATATAAATATACATATACATATACATATGCATATGCATATGCATATACGCATACGCATACGCATACGCATACGCATACGCATACGCACGGGCACGGGCACGGGCACGGGCACGGGCACGGGCACCGGCACCGGCACCGGCACCGGCACCGACAGACACAGACACAGACACAGACACAGACACAGACACAGACACAGACACAGACACAGACACAGACACAGACACAGACACAGACACAGACACAGACACAGACACAGACACAGACACAGACACAGACACAGACACAGACACAGACACAGACACAGACACAGACACAGACACAGACACAGACACAGACACAGACACAGACACAGACACAGACACAGACACAGACACAGACACAGACACAGACACAGACACAGACACAGACACAGACACAGACACAGACACAGAACAGACACAGACACAGACACAGACACAGACACAGACACAGACACAGACCACAGACACAGGACACAGACAACAGACACAGACACAGACACAGACACAGGACACAGACACAGACACAGACACAGACACAGACACAGACACAGACAACACCGACACAGACACAGACACAACACAGACACAGACACAGACACAGACACACACACACACACACACACACACACACACACACACACACACACACACACACACACACACACACACACACACACACACACACACACACACAACACACACACACACAGACACAGCCACAGACACGACACAGACACAGACACAGACACAGACACAGACACAGACACAGACACAGACACAGACACAGACACAGACACAGACACAGACACAGACACAGACACAGACACAGACACAGACACAGACACAGACACAGACACAGACACAGACACAGACACAGACACAGACACAGACACAGACACAGACACAGACACAGACACAGACACAGACACAGACACAGACACAGACACAGACACAGACACAGACACAGACACAGACACAGACACAGACACAGACACAGACACAGACACAGACACAGACACAGACACAGACACAGACACAGACACAGACACAGACACAGACACAGACACAGACACAGACACAGACACAGACACAGACACAGACACAGACACAGACACAACACACAACACACAGACACACACACACAGACACAGACACAGACACACACACACACAGACACAGACACAGACACAGACACAGACACAGACACGACACAGACACAGACACAGACACAGACACAGACACACACACACGACACACACACACACACACACACGACACAGCACACAGACACAGACACAGACACAGACACAGACACAGACACAGACACAGACACAGACACAGACACAGACACAGACACAGACACAGACACAGACACAGACACAGACACAGACACAGACACAGACACAGACACAGACACAGACACAGACACAGACACAGACACAGACACAGACACAGACACAGACACAGACACAGACACAGACACAGACACAGACACAGACACAGACACAGACACAGACACAGACACAGACACAGACACAGACACAGACACAGACACAGACACAGACACAGACACAGACACAGACACAGACACAGACACAGACACACACACACACACACACAACACACACACACACACACACACACACACACACACACACACACACACACACAGACACAACACAGACACAGACACAGACACAGACACAGACACAGACACAGACACAGACACAGACACAGACACAGACACAGACACAGACACAGACACAGACACAGACACAGACACAGACACAGACACAGACACAGACACAGACACAGACACAGACACAGACACAGACACAGACACAGACACAGACACAGACACAGACACAGACACAGACACAGACACAGACACAGACACAGACACAGACACAGACACAGACACAGACACAGACACAGACACAGACACAGACACAGACACAGACACAGACACAGACACAGACACAGACACAGACACAGACACAGACACAGACACAGACACAGACACAGACACAGACACAGACACAGACACAGACACAGACACAGACACAGACACAGACACAGACACAGACACAGACACAGACACAGACACACACACACACACACACACACAACACACACACACACACACACACACACACACACACACACACACACACACACACACACAGACACAGACACAGACACAGACACAGACACAGACACAGACACAGACACAGACACAGACACAGACACAGACACAGACACAGACACAGACACAGACACAGACACAGACACAGACACAGACACAGACACAGACACAGACACAGACACAGACACAGACACAGACACAGACACAGACACAGACACAGACACAGACACAGACACAGACACAGACACAGACACAGACACAGACACAGACACAGACACAGACACAGACACAGACACAGACACAGACACAGACACAGACACAGACACAGACACAGACACAGACACAGACACAGACACAGACACAGACACAGACACAGACACAGACACAGACACAGACACAGACACAGACACAGACACAGACACAGACACAGACACAGACACAGACACAGACACAGACACAGACACAGACACAGACACAGACACAGACACAGACACAGACACAGACACAGACACAGACACAGACACAGACACAGACACAGACACAGACACAGACACAGACACAGACACAGACACAGACACAGACACAGACACAGACACAGACACAGACACAGACACAGACACAGACACAGACACAGACACAGACACAGACACAGACACAGACACAGACACAGACACAGACACAGACACAGACACAGACACAGACACAGACACAGACACAGACACAGACACAGACACAGACACAGACACAGACACAGACACAGACACAGACACAGACACAGACACAGACACAGACACAGACACAGACACAGACACAGACACAGACACAGACACAGACACAGACACAGACACAGACACAGACACAGACACAGACACAGACACAGACACAGACACAGACACAGACACAGACACAGACACAGACACAGACACAGACACAGACACAGACACAGACACAGACACAGACACAGACACAGACACAGACACAGACACAGACACAGACACAGACACAGACACAGACACCAGACAACACGACACAGACACAGACACAGACACAGACACAGACACAGACACAGACACA
>CM035438.1:132514418-132524418 GCA_020310875.1 Ceratopteris richardii
CTGGATGCACATCCCTTGGACTTTCTATGGTTCTATTGCTCTCTCTTTCTTTATGCATCTCTATCTTGTCTCCCCATGTGTGTGAAAGCCTTGCCCTTTCACAGGCATCCTGGCCCCAAAAAATTCACCAGAGTGTCTATCATATGGGATTATTAGTTTGTGGGTACTATTCCCCAGAGAGCGAAATATCAATCCAGATATGTCGGGAAATATCCGATCCAGATATCTAGATTCTCACACAACTTTGGTTTTGGTCAGAGATGTTTTGGGCCATTTATCTGATTCTCATCACGAAACGGTCCACACCTGGTCCTCATTAAGGAATGGTCCATTTCTTGCAAAAGTGGTTAAGAGGTTGGGTCCAGCAAAAGTGGTCGAGTTGGTCCAAAAGGGGTTCAAAGTCCAGAAGTGGTCCAGCCTGCTTGTATGACAAAGTGTGTAAAGTACATAAAGTTTTACTTGTGCATTCATGGTGAAAATAAGGATTGAAAAATTTTATCATGCCCGGAGTTTTGGCGTAAGAATGAATGTGTGGAATAATTGATGCACAATAGCCATAGTGGCAGAATGGTTTTTGAAATCCCAGTTAATTTAGTAGATCAAATGTTGGGGCCAATTATAGACCTATATGTCAAGATCTTTGCAAAAAGATGTGATGTGTAGAGTGCATATATTGCTAAGAGAAAAAGGAAACAATGAACAACTAATATAAGCAAGAGGGTGAACTGAAAGTTGTAGCACTGTAGCACTTGGACAATGAAAATATGAGAATATATCCAGAGTAATTTACAAGCATATAAACCTCTCTAATATGGCTTCAATATTGTAGTCATTTCTGCATCCATTGAAAATGAAGTTTGTGTGTTTCTTCCTCAGTATATACTCCAGCTGTCTATAAGCTAGACATGATCCCTTTATTACTATCCAAAACTATGGAGACCTTTTTATAAATGCATATTCATTGAAAAAGAAAGAAGAAATCAAGTAATAAACGGAGGAATAAACAAGAACTACCTCATCTTGCTTTGCTACTGTAACCTCTAAATCTGCAAGGACTCTAAATCTCCACTCGTAAAAGCTACACAGTAGTTCTTTCTCCTGTAAAATGCGTGCATTTTCAGCTTCCAAACGAGCTTGCTCTGCTTCCCATGCTATCCTCCTTTCTTCTTCAAGACGCTTTGCTTCTTCCTCAGCAAGCTTTTTCCTTTCTATGAAGTACATACTTGCTTTTTACAATACATATTGGCAAAGCAACATAATGCAGTACTATTTTAAACTGAATGAGGGTAGATCTACAACTGAATTCAATAAACATCAATCACCTTCTGCTAGCTTCTTTGCTTCTTCTTTCTTTTTTTCTGTTCATAAAAACAAATTAATCAAAATTATAACAACTCAAAGAATGCTATTCTTCCTTTTAAGTTCAAATCACAGTTAAGAATGGTGGACAAAGTACATTAAAAATTCAATTTTCTTTTGCTTTTCTCTTCTTTACCACTTTTTCCATAACACTGTCAAAAGTGGATTATTACAAGTAGAAATGCAATGATTAAATGTAAATAACCATGATACATGACCTTCCTTGAAATATAAACAGTTACACAAAGGAAAAAATATTTTGTCTAAGAGGTTGCTCGAGCTTTTGCAGCCAAACAATTCGGTTTCACTGGAATTATCATTATAAATTTCTTGGGTTTTTGCTTCTGGAAGAATTTGAATATGTAACTAATCATTGAATTTGAAGAAATTGAGAAGACAGTTTGTCTTATTCTTTGCTATGTTGCACAAAACCCACAATTTATATGCAAAATCATACCCTCAACATATATAAACAGTCATTGACACAGATACACATTGTTTGGAAATAAATATGTATAAAGATCATAATCCTGTTGTATCATATCATAGTTAACCTACAGCGAGCACAACCCCGGGAGCCATCAAGAGTCCGCCGAGAGAGAGAGAAAGAAAGAAAGAAGAAAGAAAGAAAGAAAGAAAGATATATTAACGTCCACGGGAGGCCGAAGTCGACCTATGGGACCGATCAGGTACATCAAAACATTACATTCCACTTGGGGGGAGGCCCTCAAGGGGCTATAATAAAAGGCAAAAATCAAAATAAAAATAAAAGGGGGGGGGATGTAGCTTCCAAAGCACTCTTATGACTCATAAGAGTTTCAAAATTACATCAATGTATATTACAAATGAGGGAGATAGCTGTTTCTTCCTATGTGGTATGGGTATGGAAATCTCTGATAATAGCTTGACCGCCTCTGTATACTGCCCACTTTCCATTCTTCCTGGCTTCTCTGACTTTAGTTAACTCTGCTGGTCGATTTTTAAGTTGGAGTGGGGTGAGTTCATCTGCTATCCATACTTTAGTACCTTGTAGTGACTTTGCTTGCTTCATGACAGCTATCTTATCTGACATGTCAAAATAGCTTACCCTTGCCTGAGTTCCTTTGGGTGTGATGAAGACCGGAGACCCTAGATTGATGAAGGGGACCACCTTGGTTAGTTGTGCTTCTAGTACTTCTGTTTCAAGGATGCAGTCATCTTTTAACTCGGGTGCGATGTCCTCCCTGTCCCATCCTAGGGGGAGGCCTCCAATCCTGATAACTTTCTTGTTGCTGTCCACCAATTCCTGTTCCTTTACCACAGACATTACTTCTTTTGAAAAATGTGTAGAGCTGGATAGTTTTACCTCGGATAATTGTGTTGCAAAGTCGACTTTATTGGTTGATTCATCTCTTGTTTGCTGGCTATTTCCTTGTGTTTCATCAAGCTTTTGTTGCAATCTGGCTATTTGTTCATCTTTCTTACTAATTTCCTGTTTCATTGCTGCCATTTCTCCTTGGAGTTTCTTCACTTCTTGGAGTAAGTAAGACTCCCATGCTGTTGGTTTGTTGACTGGGGCTGGTATAGAAAGCGGCTGGTGCAAGAGGGCAGAGGCAAAGCTTTTCCTGCCTTCCATGTTGTTTCTGCAGACAGTGAGCGAGGAGAAGGGTGCTGGAAAGCTCAAGGAGAGGGTCCCCTCCCTCACCCTCCCCTCGAGATGGAGAGAGAGAGAGAGAGAGAGAGAGAGAGACAGAGAGAGACTCACCATGCCTAAACCAAAGCAAAATTGTTGGAAGTACGTGTTTAGCCAAGGGAAGTTTGGATCGGGTGGGAGTGAGAGATGGACATGTAACCTATGTGGTTACAAAGGGGGTGGTGGGGCAGATCGTATCAAAGCCCACCTTGCCAAATATAGTGGCTTGGGCATTGAAGCATGCAAGCAGCCTATGCAAGCTGACATCAAGGATGAGCTCCTTGAGTGGGTAGCTCAAAGGGAAGCCAAAAAGTATCCACATAGCTCTCGGCCCACCTCCACCTCTATTAGCTCCTGTGATCGTCCTTCACATGATGCTCCAGCACATGAGACTCATAGGGGATCCTCTAGTGGAGGGAATGATTAGCATGGACATGATACCATCGATTTTGAGGGTGACACTCAGCCACCGGTGAAGGAAACTAGAGGATCACTTTCTTCGGCATCCATACGTGCAGGTTTTCAGAGGCAACGGGAGCTTGAGGCCAAACAAGGTATAATGAAGCTTTTCATACAATGTGGCCTCTCTTTTAATGTTGCACGCACACCTGCATGGAAGGAAGCCATGGAGTTAGTGAGCACATTGGGATATCGATGGAGCGGTCCTTCATATGAGGAGTTGAGGACTAGTGAGCTACGCAAAACAAAGGATATAGTGGAGAAGCAGTTAGATGGGCACATAGGAGAAGTATGGATGCACTATTATGTGCGATGGATGGACAGACATCAGGAAAAGGAATGTATATAACATACTTAGTGCATTGTTGCAAAGGCACTATGTTCCTTCGCGCCATCGATGCATCACAGGCTGGATTTACAATGACAGATATGTATAGGTGAAATTTCAAGTTTTAATATGCATTTGAATTTTGCATATGCTATATATATGTATTATGTATGTAGTATGTAGTATGTACATGGCTGATTTGGTGTAATTTTTGTGTCACAGGTGAGTTTATATATGGTCATATCCGCCAGGCTATTTTCGATGTCGGTCAAAAGAATGTTGTGCAAGTCATTATCGACAATGGAAGTAATTGTGTGGCCATGGGTAGATTGTTAGAGGCAGAGTTTCCCTCCATTGTGTGGACCCCATTTGCCGCACATAGCATTGATCTTTTGATAGAGGATCTTGGAAAGATCCCTTGGATTCACTCTATTTTTTCCACCTGCCATAAGGTGGTCTCTTTGTTCACAAAGAGACCAAAACTATTAGCTATTTTCAGATCATATAGTGAGTTGGATATCCTAAAGCCTGCGAAGACTAGATTTGCTTACATGTGCATAGTGATGGAGAGACTACTTCGGGTGCGGAAGGCTTTGATGCAGACAGTTGTATCTACAGAGTGGACTTCCTGGGATGGACACACTACCCCGAGAGCAGATTTTGTACGGATTACATGCTTGTCAGATTCATTTTGGAGGGATGTAGAGGCACTTGTGTGTGCCATACATCCATTATATTTTGTTCTCCGCATCTTTGATATGGAGGGGAGTACATTGGGACTCGTCTATGAGTTCATGGATCGAGTTGGCGAGTCCCTTTCACGTTGCCCACATTTGACATTGGACAGGTATTTATTAAGTTATTACTTTGAATTTTTGACACTTAAAATTCTTATTATCTTAAAAATTAGTCTTTGAAATTTTATAATTTCTTTGTTTATAGGATTGAGCTGCTTAAGGTTGTGTGGAGGGATCGATGGGATTGGTTTCATCGCCCGATCCATGGGATGGCACACTTATTGCATCCCTTATGGAGATCTGTGTAGGCCATCGTGGATGAGGAGCTCTTGAGTGCATGGAACACATATGTATATAGGCTTTATCGAGCTAATGTAGAGTTGCGACTCCAGTTGGAGAGACAGCTCTTGGTATTCCAAAATGGTGGTGGCCATTTTGGAAAGGATACGGCTTGTTTGAGATCTGCTCAGTTGCAGCCAGTATCATGGTGGGAGATGTATGGTGCTAGTGCTCCTCAGTTGGTAAGTACTAAGTCAAAAGTCTTTAGTGTATTGTGTGACATGTGCTAAATATGTATTATAATTTATGTACTAATTATTTTTTGAATTATGTTGTAATGGAGAGAGGGTTAGCTATTCGTATCCTTTCACAGGACTGGACTGCAGCGTAAGTCCTTGTGAAAGGAATTGGAGCACATGGGCCCTCTTCCATACAAAGAAGAGGAACAGATTATCTACAGCACAGTTGGAGAGGCTAGTTTATTGCCACTGCAACTTGCGTCTCTTGGAGAGCGGGGGACATACAGGAGATGTGAGGGAGGTCAACGTGGACATAGTAGATATAGAGAAAGTGAGAGATATTCCAGATATTCCTCCAGAGGATCTAGACTTATATACTATGTTGTACCATGAGTTGACCCTACCTCAGCATGATACCAGATCATCTCGAAGACGCAGAGGACCTAGCGGTAGTGGTGTTGCATCCACTAGTAGCCGACCACATACCACTACTACTAGGGATGATGATGATGATGATGATGATGATGATGACGATGATGATGAGAGTGATGATTTGTCATCTGACACCATGTCGGAGTGACAGAGTTTGATCATTGACATTTGAGACTTTGACATTTCATGTTTGACATTTGATATTTCATGATATGTATTTACTATTGTGATAACAGTGGACACTTATCACGACTCACCTGTGACTTTATATTTATCATTTGCCACTTATGATTTATGCCATGAGTCATGACTCATGTGATTTATGATTTATCATTTGTCATAGTGATCTCTATGTTTTTATTTTGATGTATGAACGATGATATGATCATGTGACATGTATGGTGTCAGGTGTTATCATTTATGTTATGAATCATGATGTTTATTGTAATTTGTTAAAAGTTAGAAGTTAATACTTAGAAACTAGAAACTTGAAAGTTAGGTGTTAAATGTTATGATCATTATGTTCAATGTTGTTAGAATCTAGAATCTAGATGATGATGTTATGATTATTGATGTTATGATTGTATTTGATATAATGATGATGTATTTGATATGATTGTATTTGATATAATCTTAAGGCTGTGTGGAGGGTTATGATATAATCACGACTCACGACCAACTTTCAAGTTAGATTAATAATCTCTATTATTTATGATATATGATATACCTTATATTGTAATAAGTATTTTATGGTATATATAGTCATATCCCACCTTATTACATATCATAGGACCCAAAATACGTGAAAAATATATATATACATTTTGAAAAATAAATAACTTTATCGCAACTCCTAGGTCCAGACGTTGCCCTCGTTGCTAACCCATTGCCGTTGCCGTTGCTAAAACGTTGCTTTCCACTATATATCATATAGACCTTCTTTGTTAGGCCACACAGTGTATAGCCTAAATTAGGGGTCCTACAAAAAAAAATTGATACAACTATGTAGCTATGTATTCTGAGACATAGCTATGTATTCTGATATTCTCAATCTAATTCAAGTCTAATTTGAGAGGAGAGACCAATTTTCCCAGAATTGGTCCCATCTAGAAAAGGGGAGCAATTTCCCCAGAATTGGTCTCACTGGTCTCACTGGTGTAAGTCGAGGCAGAAGAGATCAATTTCACTGAAATTGGTCTCATGGACTAATTTTCCCAAAATTGGTCTAATAGTCTAAATTTCCGTATTGGTCTGAAAGACCAATTTCACAAATTCATCCAAGGCAAAGACTACAGTGATTCTTGAAGACTAAATTATTCAGAGCAGCAGTAAGTGGGACAACCAGTCTTGATTAGCCACTACAAGCCGAGGACCCACCAAAAGAGACTGAGCAGAGAAACAGAGTGCAGACCAGAGTACCAGATTTGGCAGAGTACCGTGACAGAGTACCAAAAAAAGTGCAAGTCAGAGTAATAATGGAGGTAACAGAGTAGTGGAGTAACCGCTTGGCAGAAGTGGCTTATATAAAGAAAGGAATTTGAATACCAGGGACATTTTATCATGGCAGATAGAGAAGGAGAGTACATAGGAGAGAAGGATACGTGAGTGAAGTGCATCAATAGCAGCTCACGCTTCAACAGATCCAAGATTTGGACTTGAGTTTCTGGACTTGTCACAGAAGGTGGACAAGGGGAGTGAGTCTAGGAGGCCTGAGTGCTTCTGAAGAAGGCTTGTGTGCTTCAGCAGTACATTAGAGGTTGCCAGTTTACATCGGGAGCTGCACTTGGCAGCCATTGCTCTCTTTCTTTGTCATTGTTCTTACCTGTCTATATATCTTGTATACTTCCATGCTGATGTCAATACAGTAATGCTTCTATGACTCTTATTTTGAAGATTCCTGTCTCACTTTATCATATCCCTGTTGTTTTGTGCAAAGCATACTCATAGTGCATACTGCATTGAGTAAAAGAACCCACTTCGAGCACAAGAAGAACAAGAATTTCCTCTACACACAAAATAAGCTCGAGCAAGAAATGTACATGGCTTTCTTTTTAGTTATTCTCTCCAAAGAGGCATTACAATTAGTTCTTGAAAGATTAACTCGTCAACATGTCAAAAGAGTATGTATTATGAAACTTGCAGGAAGTCCTAGACTTCTGCGATAGATGCAATACAAGATGGGGACAAAGGAAGAAGCAATACAAGATGGATACAAAGGAAGAAGCAGATGTGAGCCAAACATGTTCCCCTTCTCTATCTTTAAGAAGAGGGCTTCACTAGGCTACTTCGAAACAAGAGTCTTTTATGTATTTCCTTGTCCCGATTTCGAAACTAACGATAAATTAAAGGGTGTGACAAGAAGTCTTCTTAGTGATGAGCAAATGGTTCAAATTCTTTCATTCATATGGCATGCTTATAATGCTTCTCTCTTTAAAAGAAAATATCCATTTACAAATGCTCTACCCCATAAGCTCCTTAGATTTTGTATCCTTGATACACATCATGAGTAGGAAGGACATGCACACACACATACACACACAAAAAAAAAAAGAACACACGTGTAGGTGTACACATGCACAAAAAGATATGCGTGCACATGCGTGCGTGTGTGTGTGTGTAAGCGTGTGCATGTGTTTGGTTCTTTTTTCCTTTTGTGTGGGCGAGAGAGTTGATTATAATACACATATGCATATTCTTGAGATCACTCATTGACCTTGGACACAAGATTCTGATATGGTGCCCCAAACCCCTTTGCATAATGGTATGGACATCAGCAAGCTACAGTCTATGATGGAGGATGTTTTAACGTTGGATGATAATGTTCAAGGGGATTTGAGAGTTGATGTTGATCCCTCATTGATTTGGGATTCAGCACTTATGTTCCATGAGAGAGGGTTGCTTCTATTTTTTACTGCTCGTGTTTCATTGGTAGTGGATGTGGCTCATGCCATTAATGCTAGTGTAGGTAAGGAAGTGGTGGATAAAGTCTTTTACTCGGAACATGGTCTATTTGAGGTGATCTTTAATGACTATGATGTCAAGCCCCAGTTTCTAGGACAGCAGACCGTGGAAGCCGGTGAAGGCGATGAAGGAAGAGCTTCTTTATAAATGTCTTGTGTGGATGGAACTAGTGGACCTTCCATCCTTCTTGTGGAATAACATCAGGCATGTGGCCAAAGTTTTGGGCAAATTGTTATATACTCTGTCCATTTCTGCGCCTAATAAAAATAGGATTTGTGTTCTCTAGAATATTTCCAGACCATTTCCTAAAATACTTGGTATCAATGTGCCTCATGTGGGAAGAATTGTAATTTATTTAAAATGGGGGAATATGGCTTGTTCTTGCTTTCATTTTGGTAATTTAGGGCATTATTCCAAAAATTGTCCTACTCTTAAATCGGAAGGAGTTAATTTTATTCCCACTTGTCCTGGCAGCATTCCTAAGGAACAAGTATTTAGGAGGCAAAGGATTTCTCCTCCTAATTTGCCTACTCTTAATGTGGATGCTTCCAAGCCTTTGATGGCCCAAGGTGTTAGCAGTAAGGGGAAAGAAGTCGCGGTGGAGAAGCATATGCAATCTGGAGCCCCTATTACTCCAGTAAAGCTCAATGTCTATAAGAGGAGAGAGGAAGAGGGCACAAGCAAAGATGATTCTAGGAGGAGAGGAGAATAAGTAGGAAAGAGAGTTATCAATGACGATGGGTTTACTCTAGTCACCTATAAAAGAGCTCTACCTCGAGGAAAACGAAGAAAATTTCAATCTGGTAATTCAGCTTCTTCCACACAATGCTAACTTGGCACCCCATTCTGATGACTTTATGATAGAGTATTACAAAAATATGGATATTGTGTTGCAAGATTTGGCTCCAACATTGGCTCAAATGGACTCTTCTCATACTGCTCCTCCGTTTTCATGAAACTAGCAACATGGAATATTCAAGGGTTAGGGCAGTATGGAAAGTGGACAAGATTGTGGAGATAGGTTATTAGGCATCAGCTTGATTTGGTGGCCGTTCAAGAACATAAAAAGCATGACCATACTGGAATGCTTATTGATACAAGAGATTTTCACTTGCGTTATAATGGTATTAGAAATAGATACTCTGGTTGTCTCTTCATTATCAGGAAAGAGATTCCCTTTAAGGTGTTGTTTGACAACTCTCAAAGCATATTCCTTATTCTTCATCTTACGCTACAGGGTGTGTCATATATTTGCATTAATGTATATGCTCCTAACTCTCCGATGGAAAGAGCTAAGACTTGGAAGAATCTATTACACGCTATTCATTCTTGCGCATAGCTTCACATATGGTAAGATGCTCGTATTCTAATGTATGGAGACTTTAACATGGTAGATGCTGATGTAGATTGCACGACTTCTTCTTCTCTCATTTCTTCGCAAGAAAACTTCTGGAATTTCTAAATTGCAAAGACTTATGGGGGTACATTGGTGGGCACACAATTCGTTATACGTTTCATTCCAGATCGCATAGAA